>JAUESI010020208.1:0-12180 GCA_032275145.1 Synergus laeviventris | reverse complement strand
AAAAGTAGTGTCATTTTACATGTTAAAGTCCATAAGAGATAAAAGTGGTTTGAGGAGTCCTATAAATTAATTTTTTTAAAAACGAAAAAATACGTGTCTTCTATTTTTGCCAGGCCTACAATATTTTAAGGTACGATATCAAAAATTCTGAAGTGTTGTTTTTTGGACCACTCTAATATGCATCTTTTTTATTAGCGATTTTTTTTGACTGACTTATTCAAACTTCTGTTGAGGGACTAACATATTTTAGGAACGGGTAGTAAATATAACTATTAGCAAAATTAAATTTTACAAAAAGGAGAGAGAATCTATCAATTTAGTAATGAGAAGACACAAAATTGACAAAACATTAATTATTTATTATAAGAAGGAGAACAATATAATAAAAATAATCAATAGTAAATAAGACTAGGAAACTATAAATCCCTTCAGAAATTCGAGTTAAAACCGTTATACGAACATCAAACAATTCAGAATCAAAATGATACAAGAAATTTCGAATATTCGGCATAAGCAAGCATTTAATAAACTAACGAAAATATCGCAATAAAAATATTGCATAAAATAACACATACTTAAATGAAACATACACTTAGCAATGGGCGAGAATAACAAATAAAATGATGAATCATAAATATGAATCAAGTAAATATTAGCCATGGACGAATACGACTAAATTAAAGAACAAACCCCAGATCAATTGAACATGTACGAATTCAAAAAATACAATTCGACACCCAGGTGGAAATTTACAACTCGCTTGGTACCACGAGAGTACCGCTGAGCGGATGTCGGTACTCGCGTGTACTGGCATAATACCGCCTGGAAAGTGTCTGAGTACTGTCATTCGTTCGAAATGTCACTTGGCTTGAAGTTGTCTGTTAGAATTAGGGCGGTACTAAAAGTGGTACTGCGCCTGTACCGAAAATCTGTACTGGCGCTGTACTGCTAATAATACAAAATGTCACTCGGCTGGAAGTTATCCGTCGTTACTGGGGAGGTCCCGGCATTAGAACATGGAAAAAATTTGTTCCGCTAGAATTACCGAATTAGTTCAGAAATTGAGGATATGAGAATTCAGCAGGAGAACTGTTTCAAACAGTAAAAAAATATTCCTATTCTTTTCTCTGCTTCGCGGGTCACGTCGATTTTTAAGATTATTATTAGTGAAAATTATTACCTAAAATGCATATTCCTAACCAACTAAACCACGCGGCTATCTCACGCTTGGATATATAAAATCAAAATCTCTGCCTAGCTTTAGCGGCTAGTCAGGATCGGGTCAAGTTATTTGGTGCCCGAAGTTCAATTTGGAAATATTTAATGAATAGCAGAGAATAAAGACGTTGGTTTTCAAAAGCATAAACAGCTCAAAATGAACTTTGCATATTTTCAATATTTTGATAATAAATAAAGTTAATTTTTAATTATTGTGATTAATAATTAGGTAAATTGAAAACTGATTCAATTATTGACAACCTTTTTGCTTTTTTCAGTTTTAAATTAGTCATTCTTTACTAATTCAGATTTAAGGACCACCAAGTTTTTTTCATGTATAATTTCTTAGTAATAGTGCAAAAAGAATCAAAATAGTAATTAGTATATTTTTTAATATTCTAATTTCATCGTTTTATAATTAAAATTTGAGTAATTATTAATTTTCTTAACAAATTTAATCAAGGGTTTTAGAACTCTCCTCTTGGTTGACATAACCAAACTGCGCTTGCGCGTATTTGTTGGTAGGTGGGGGATTAAAATTTTCTAGATGATGAAACTGTTTGAGGCTCTAATTATACAGAATTATGTCCTAAATGCAGTAATAAAGATGTCTCATCATTCCTTGCTGTATAATACTACATTCGCATTTGAATTTTGAGATTATGTTACTTTAATCACTGGTTAACCTACATAACCAGCCATTATTGGGCGGCTAAGTTAACCAGTGATTATCTTCCCTTAATCATGATTAAAAGAATGATGGACCGCAAAGTGTCGATTAAATCATGTGAATCAATGATTAACGATTTAATCAAAGTTCGTAAAACCGGCCCTAAGTCGGATCCTAGCCAGCACTTGAAATCTTTACTGGGGCAGTACTATACCAGTACCGCTGCAATGTTTGGCGCGGTACTAATTATCCGTACTGGCATTGCTCCTCATTTACAAGTTGCACTTTTCTTTTTTTCTTTTCCGTTTAATCAAATAAAAGCTTCGAGTTCAATAAAATCTATAAAATACATACATAAATAACGTCCATAACATGCATTTCGCAATGAGCAAGACAAAGTGGAAACACACATGCATACACTTCATACAAGTAAAATAAATATATGTCATATAACCAAAGACAGTTGAGATATTAACTGTTGTATATAAAAATATAAAGGAACGATATTAATTCACATCACGTAAGTTTATATGTAGATCGACAGGAAGAGGCGTCAAGATTGAGTGACGATAGTTCAACTGCGGGTGGATGACCTAGGGTTGAGATACCTTTTCGATCGTCCAACTTCATCTATCCTACCTCTTCGCTCGTATATTACGAGGATATCAATGATAATAATAAAGACGAACCAAAGCGAAGTAAAGCAACACAAAACATCAAAATGAAGCAATAAAGCAACGCGCTACATATTAGAGAGGATAAGTAAAGAGAATTACCTCTTACTTAGAGAAAGATTATACGTATAGGACGAATGTCAATCGAACAATGATTTCTCAGCCACATACTCTCGCTCGTCACTTCATTTATCCATACAATTCAAATAGTAGAAATAAGCGCTAAATACAAAGATACCGCCTCAAAGTGACGGATATGAACAAATACTATAATCCTATAAGTGAATGATAAGTGATTTAGAAATGTCAAAATTGACATCCACTGTGAATTTTGACAAAAAAACTGAAGGGATAGGAATATGAATTTACCTGAAAGTGAAATAAAATTACATAATCACCTCCCAGATGATTATTGCGAGTGTAATTGTAGCATGTTTCTACGGCTCATGCTGCAAACTTCTCACTCGTAATGATCACCTGTTTTACGCACGGATTGAAAAAAATTACTATTATTGAAAAATAGGAAAGTTGCGGATATAATCAATGGTTCCCCTATGAGCTGAAAACGAGTCACAGCTAGTTTCGCTTTGCATCTGTTCCGTTCAGTCGAGGAATACCGCCTTAGGCAACTCAAGTTTTGACAAAAAATTATTAAAGATTCGTTTGTAAAAGTGTTATTAGTACCTGAAATCTGTTTTGAAAACAAGTAACTTTTACAATTAAAAGAATTAAAAAATATAAAGACTTCATTACCGGATGAAGATTTTAAAGCTGATCTGAGGAAATTTATTCGTGCTACCTCTATGTTATGAGGAAGTAAAGTACTCATTAAATCAGAACCATAAAATTATAAATACACACAATCAAAGATATATGAGGTTAGGCTATTATATAACCGAACTAATGCTCTATAAAATTTTATTTGACAAATTACTCAATGGACATATTATCCCCTTCCCAATCCCTACACTGCTTTATACGAATTACCCACTGTTGGAAGTAGTGTTGAAGGTCTTTTTCTGAGAGACCGTACATGAGCTACGTCGCTTTTTATTTCACTACATCAACGGGTTCGAATCTTGTTCCTTTTAACCTAGATATAATCTTCGGGACCAGAAAACAGTCGCACAGGACTAGATCAGACTAATGCGGTGAAGGCTCCAATACAGGCATTTTTTACTACCAAAAACCACAGAATCGACATAGCTCTGTGTGCTGACGCGTTCCGAAATGTTTCTTCTTACACGTTCGCGAAGGGTTATAAGAACCTCCTTTTAATATTCCTGGTTAACAGTTTGATCTTCAGGTACCCACTCGATGTAAACAATTCCTCGGATATAAAAAAAAACCAGTCATCGTTGCTTTGAATTTGGACTTGCTCATCCGTGCTTTCTTTTGTTTCGGTAAACTAGGACTCTTCAAATGCATGAATTGGCGCTTACTTTCAGGAGCATACTGAAAAAACCATGATTCGTCAAAAGCTATTATATTTTCTAAAAACTTTAGATCATTTTCGATGTTTACCAGGATGTCAGCATGAATATTCCAACAAGCCTCCTTTTGCTCAGAGATGAGCAATTTCGGCACCACCTTAGCACAAGCTGTTGTAATTAACGCTTCTTTATTGATGTCCACTAATTCAGCAATAGCTCGAATGCTCAGGCATCAATTTCTGCGAATTAATTCACCAATTTTTTTAAAGTTACTGTCTGTTTTCAATGTGTAAGGACGACCAGAACGGGAATCGTGTTCCAGGAGGGGAGGGAACTCTTTAAGATGTATCTTTTCCTGACCCTTAGGTGCCGTGAACTCTGGACATTTATTTTCAGTGGCGGAGTATTTTTACGGTTCAATGATATGCATTGAGGGTTAAATCGGATTAGATGACCAGCCGATTCGTAACTCTTATTAGAGTGCAAGGGAGTATATATATTTTATACAAATTTGTTCATGGCTGAATTTTTCCCTTGTTGAGCTCGATAGAAAAAGATAAATAATTTTTTATTTATGCAAGACGCAGGTACTCCTCACAGGTCCTAGCATATGACGTCTTTGTTTTTCTTTCAGAAGTTTACGACACATGTCTGATTGGGTTAGGTTACCTAAAATTTATAAATGGAGGTATGGAGTGGCCTTCCTATTCACCCGATTTCAATCCTGCTGTAATGCTGTAAACACAATAGATAAAGTTTATGAGTCAAGTTTGAAACTTTGAAAACATCATACGTTAAACCTCAAACACTGTATAAGGTGACAAAGAAAATGATAAAATATTTTGTTTAGTTTACAAATGTCAAATTATTAATTTTAGAAATATATTTATGGACAACCTGTTTAATTGGTTAAGGTTTTTTTTAAATTAAATACCGTAATTAAATTTGTATTTTTGACTATTTTTTACTTGATTATAAAGCAAAATGGTTTTAATGCGAGAAAGTGTTTATTTCGGTTTGCTGACAAAATGTTTTTGATGCGAGAAAGTATTCATTTCGGTTCACTGACTTTAAGAATTACCTCTGTCAACATGACTTTGGATGAACTGTAGAATGTGTATTTTCGATAGATTATATACCATCGCATTGGATGAAAAATATTTGTGAAGCGTATACTACTTTGCCTTAGTTCTCAGAGTGAAAAACATTCCATATTCGTTCGATATAGTGTACAATCCTCTTTTACTCTCGAAAGAACTGACCAATCAACTTTTTTAAATGTTCAATAAAATTAGCTAAGTTCAAAAACTTTATGGGAACTGTGAAAAAATACTTCAATGACTTGTGGAATTGTTATTCTTCTTTTTTCTCTGATTATTGTCTGATTAAGTCAGCAAAATCTCATATAATAATATTAAATGCTCTTTGGTATTCGAATGCGCAATTGCAGTATTGCAGATGGAACTCTTGACCTAGATCGGTGAATGTCTATAAATTTTGCAGTCTTTGCACACTTTTTCTGAGTTCTTTATTCGGTAAGGGATTCGAAGCTAGAGTTGCTAGAGGATATGAGACAGACTAATGAGAATCTACTGAGGGTGCAAAGTCAGCCTGCCCGAAGTTTCCGAAGGGTGAGCCGCCCCCCCCCCCTTCCAGTAACAACTTTTCGGAAGCTGACCAAGTTAAGTAATTTCTGCGCCAAGCAGCTACGACAAATAAGTCATAACTATGGTAGATTGTGGAAAATTGTGGAACCTCAATCCCTTTTACTTCACCATGCAATGAGAAAAAGCGAAACCATATCTAACACGAAGACGTTCCCACGAATTCGATACGTCAAAAACCAAGCCATTATTTTCAATCTCAAGATATGAATGACAGTCGTCTCTCAGCAGTATTCTATGAGCATAAAGCTTTAAGCTACCCCACAAATAAAATTGACCTATTCGTTCTAATTGAAGGTCGCTATCGTAAAAGTGAGATTTTTTTTATAAATGGATAGTTATGTGTAATCAGCTCTACCTCATAAATAGTCTATTTGATTCTGCAATAAAGCGAAATGCTTTCAAATCGAATGTTTCATTATCGTATTATCTTAAGATAATATTAGCCAAGTTTAACATATTGAATTTCAAAGAGATTGGTAAGAGAGTTTTTATAACACCTGCAATGTTAAAGCTATTTTCGATGTCTATGATGCGAGGTTGAGGTGGTAATTTTTATTCCTTAGAAACTAAAATGTATCTTTAACGCCCTAGGGAGTAAAAATTACTTTTTACTCTCATTCTACGTTTTACTCCCTAGGGAGAGTAGTAGAGTAAAGCGGGTTTTAGACTACTTACAGAGCGAGTAAAACTGAGCCTGAAATTTATATCAGTAGGTAAAGTAGATTCCTGTCATGTTACTTTGTTGCATCACCCAGAGATGGTGCCACTCATCGGTAATGCAGATTACTGACATGTGGTGTTCTCATGTACATTTTTGGGCCACTCTAATATATATATATATATATATATTGTGACGTGGTATAATTTACACCAAGCACAATAAGTAAAAAAATTCATAACTCGTAAATTCACGTACCCGACCCACAGCACAGAGCCATGACTGTCTGCGTACAGCCGGTCATGAAAGCATTTGTGCTTTCGAGGGCAATCAGTTGACCATCGACATAAAAAGTCCATGGGAAGGTTTAAATAATAAACTTAAATTTAACTATTTTTGTTGCATAACAATTCTGCGCCATAAGGACTCAGAATCACTACAAAATAACACACACAAACACGCATCGCAAGGCATGAAGAAGATCCTGGTCAGGTGCATGGGTGAGATTCCCATGCACATGCTGACATGTCTAAGAAGTTGGCACCGCCAACTTAATTTTTCCAAAAAATAAAAGTTGTGCTAGATTTGTGTTCAGTTTTGCCGAAACAGATTTTTCGAAAAAATCAAAATTTGAGCCAAAATAAAAAAAAAAATTTTGAGCAGCACCGCCATTTTGTTTTTTCAAAAAAATTTAAGTTGTTCTGATTTGTGCTAGATTTGTGCTCAGTTTTGCCGCAAAATATTTTTCGAACAAATAAATATTTGAACCAAAAATAAAAAAAAAATTTTAGGCTCAGAACCGCCATTTTGTTTTATAAAAAAAAAAAAAATTGTGCTAAGTTCTTATGGCCTAGCACAACAAAACATCTCTATGACACTTTTCGCTCAGAGTTATACTATCTGAAGTAAATGATCTTTTTTGAACTTGTGATACATTTTTTACCCAAAGTTTTCAAAATTACAAATTTCGAAAATCGGAAAATTGTGCTGAGTTGTGCTAGGTCAGCAGCACTTAGCACAACTTTCGTTTTTTTAAAAAAACCAAATGGCGGTTCTGAGCCTGAAATTTTTTTTTTTAATTTTGGCTCAAATATTGATTTTTTGGAAAAAAATTTGGTGCACAACTGAGCACAAATCTAACACAATTCAGCACAACTTTATTTTTCTTAAATTTTGGCTCAAATTTTGATTTTTTCGAAAAATCTTTAGCGGCACAACTGAGCAGAAATCTACCACAATTTAGCACAACTTTCATTTTTTGGAATTAAGTTGGTGGTGCCAACTTCTTGGGCATCATGCTGACCAGGAAGATGACAGCAAACAGGACGTGTCACCTTGTGGTGGATCAGCCGTATAGTCTGGATATGTGGGAAATATATCTTTAAATACATATCAAATACGGCCACAAGTCCGTAAATAGGTGTGGAAATAATGAAGAGTCAGGTTAATTAAATAAACACAATGAAACACATTTTAATCAGTAAGTCGACGTACATTGCTTGTACGACATGCGTACGCTACCAAGATGGCTACATGTCTTCTCTTTCTTTCTTCGGCGTACTTAACTACTTAATAACTAGAGGGGGAACTCAACGGCTGTTTCCGTTTGCAAGTAGAGTATAAAAACGACGACGACTCTTAGTTGTTGCAAGGTTAGGTTAACCCATAGGTTATCCCCACATACTCCCCCCCGAATAACGATGTCCGTCGGAATGAAAAATATAAAGAATTTGAAACTTACAACGAAGTATAGAGGTTTCTCTAGGAAGACTAAATAACATCGTTACAAAGTTTTTTTCTTAAGTCTAGATAATACTCTGAGTAATAATAATACTTTTAGTAACAATAATACTTTGAGTAAAAATAATACTTTGGTAAGTTACAAAAATACTTGTTATCCGTAAATGACATGTTTCAGTTACAGATGAGTAAATTTGCGAAAGACACTTTCTTTTTACGGGCATAGGTCGTAAGTGGTGGTACCACATTCGTTGTACTGCTTTAAGTAGGAACTATGCTAGTTACATTATCTAAAGTAGTAGGACTTAAATCTGAAGAAGTCTTTGGTTTAGTCTTATTGACAATAATCGAAAAAGGAGTAACAAAATCGTCACGTAGGAAATACGCAGGCTTGATGTTTTCAACCGATACTCTGCGTGAAGATCCATTGATGTCGATTTCAAAAACTCGATCGGAGATGCGATTGACGACCTTGTGAGGATCAGTATAAGCGACTTTTTTGCGGTACCTATTCTCAGTAAAACGTGTGTACAAGATCTCAGATGTTTGTGTACAAATGCTCGATTTTTGTGGTGATGACCGACCGGTACTGGCTTTATCAATCGCATGTGCTCACGAAACTCTTCCAAAAAAATTTGACGGTTTGGAGTGAAATCATCTGGGATGACAAACTCTCCAGGGATACGTAAAGTCGTGCCGTAAAGAAATTCAGCCGGAGAAGAACCGATGTCCATGACGTTGGTTCTAATGCGGAGTAGATCGGTTAATAATGTCTGTGGTCAATTAAGATTGTCGTGGCATATGATTGCAGCTTTGAGGCTACGGTGCCAGCGTTCAATCATTCCGTTAGAAGCTGGGTGGTAAGCCGTGGTTCGGTTTCGTAGACAACCGATAAGCTGAAGCAAGGCCGCAAATAATTGCGACTCGAACTGGCTGCCCTGATCAGTGTTTCAGGAGCCCCGAAACGCGAGATTCAATGTTTCACGAAGGCTCGGCAAACAGATAGAGCTTCGATGTTCTCGAGGGGAACGGCTTCCGGCCACCTAGAAAATCGGTCTATCATGGTCAGGAGATACCTGTGACCAGGTATCTTGAATCTTGATAAATTCTTGAATATTGATGAATCTCCCGTCTGGCGCTAAGAATTGCGCGGGCTCAAGATGGTTATGTCGCGAAATCTTTGATTTTTGGCAGTCTAGACATGCCTTGCACCACTTTTTAATGTCGCGATGCATGTTAGGCCAGACGTAACGCTGGCTTATAACACGATCTGTGACCTTGGGACCTGGGTGAGCTGGATTGTGAAACAATTTAAATATTCCTTCTATAATAGTTCAGTGAACAATCAGGAGGATTATTGAGCTTTTTAAGCTCTTGGTCGTTTTTTTGAGCCTCAACCAGCTCCGCCAGGCTCCACTCAGTGGGCATGTGAATCGACTGAACGCGAGAAAGGGAATCAGCCACGACATTGTCGGTTCCCGGAAGGTGCTCGATCTGAGTAGTGAATTGCGACATGAACGCTATTTGTCTTTGCTGACGAGGAGAAGCTTTTTCGAAACGTTGCGCAAAAGTGTAAATCAAAAGCTTGTGATCAGTGACCACTTTGAAGTTTTTACCTTGAAGAAAATGCCTAAAGTACTTAATGGACTCGTAAACTGCAGTGAGTTCTCGGTCATATGCGCTGTAGTCGCGTTGTGCAGATGAAAATTTTCTAGAGAAAAAAGCTAAGGGTTTCCATGAGTCAGAGAAAAGCTGTTCAAGAGAGGCTCCCATGCCGGTGTCAGATGCGACGGTGACGAGACGTGTCTCGGCATTGATGGCAGGATGTGCAAGAAGGGTTGCGTTAGCAAGATCTTGTTTGATTTTTCGGAAGGCCTCTTCTGCATCCTGAGTCCAGGGGATCTCTCGTTTGTCATTCTTTCGCGATTCGCTCAAATAAACATGCAAAGGTGCTTACAGATTGGCAGCATGGTGTAGGCTGCGTCAGTAAAAATGAATTACCCCGAGGAACCTGTGTAATTCGACGACTGTTCATGGTTTTGGAAAATCCGCGATGGCTCGTACCCTTTCAGGAGTCGGCCGAAAACTGTCTTTACTGATCAGGTGTCCAAGGAATTCGAGTTCCGACTTTCCGAATAGACACTTGGTTAGGTTAAGGCGAAGAGAAAAATTCTTTTACCGTTTAAAAACGATTTTGAAGTGCTCGGTGTGCTCCTCGTCGTTCGTGGAGGCGACAAGTATGTCGTCGATGAATCACGTACAACTGTCTCAGAAGTCTAAGTGACTCTGGTTATTTCTGGAAAATATATCAGTATTTGGTTGAAAGGTTGAGACCGGTCAACAGCACTGATTCTGCAAACGCACACGTCCTTCAAAAATCCAGTAGTACTGAGATTCGAGGGTAGTATCTCCAATTTGGTGTTATGCAGATATGGAACGAGGCGGTAATGAGCCAGAAAATCGGCTCCGATAATCGTATATGGAACTTCAGCAATGCAGAAGTTCCACGAAAAATCGCGACGGAGATTTAAGTTCGGAGAGATCCGTTTTTCATCGTACATGCGGATACGCGAATCATTTGCTGCAAATAATGTACCAATGGTAGAAATATTTGTCAGCCTTTTGTCAGCCGAAAGTAGCGAAACATCGGAACCCGTATCAACGAGGAAAACGAATCCCGAACTACGATCATGAATATGGAGACGTTTGAAAGTTTTGTTGCCTATCCCGATTGTCTTGACACGGGGAGGCTCCCCCAGTTTTCTGAATTTGGTTTTTCGCCTCAAGAACATACGCCCTTGCAAAATGTTGCATTAATGTTGAACTTTTTATGGTAAAAGCACAATTTCCTGCCGCTTTTATTTGCAGACAAGTCGCGAGGCTGCTGGTTTGGCAAATTGGAGCGAATTTGGCTACGCGGGCGGCTTACATGCTGTTGCGTCTGAATTTTGAGATGTTTAACTTCTTTTATCAGCCAGTCGACTTTGGATTCCAGAGACTCAGCATGAGTTTCTTTTGAAACGGCCGAAGTATTAGGTTGAGATAAAGGTGGTGTTGGAACCGCAGCCATAATATTGTCGGCTAACCGAGCCAAAGTTTGTAAGTCCGCGCTCTCATAGCCCGCTAGAATTGCGATGACGTGTTTGGGAACATTGTCCCTGAATATGGTCTTCATGACTTCCTCGGTACAACCTCCGTCGTTGTACCTGCGTAGCCGGTTTAATAAAACTGAAGGTTTCCCGTCAAAGGATACTTCGCCCTTTAGAAGTCGACGCAAACGAGTCTCGGATGATTCTGCGAATCCTGCGATAATACGGTCTTTGATACGCGTATATACGTCTGGGTAAGGCTGAGGAGCTCTAATAATATCCTTGATATGCGCGATTACATCACCATCGAGGTGAGTAATTAGGCAGTCAGCCACGGTGGCCTGATCAGTAATTCGCGCGCGTCTAAAGGATGCTTCGACTTGAGTAAACCATAGAGTCGGGTCACTGCGAAAAAACGGTGCGATTTTACGAACGCAGTAAGAATCTACTCGTTCACCCGCGTTCACGTTTAACTGATTTAGCACCCTAAGAATTTCTTCTCCCAGATTTACTGGGTCGGGATGTTCGTTGACCATGTTGATAGATTTCGCGTCGGCTGGACAAAGTAGGTAAATCACCACACATGCGATGAACAAAACCAGCGTTAAGACTATTATGCGTTGACTCGATAACAACGCTTGAATATCCGTACACTAGCCCTCACGTACCCTGGATCTACAAGAAAAGTCTTTTAGGTTAGGTTTATACAAAATTGTACAACAATTTATGACGATGCTTTGGTTAACACTATATTCTATGAATGAATATACACTAAAGAGGTTAGGTTACGCTGCGCGTTTAAACTAATTCTTGAACTTTAACGTAAATTAATTTTTTATCATCGTCGCGACAAATAACGTAAAAACTTATTCACTTATGTAACAGAAAGACAGGTTGTAAAACAGAATCAACTAAAATAGGATACAGGGTACCTTGAGGTTCGTTTGGAAATACATGAGATCCCTGTGAAGTTCCACCCCCACTATTAAAATTTCAAAATTTTCTTTGGAGTTCTGAGTTCATCTTCAATA
>JAUESI010020204.1:0-12258 GCA_032275145.1 Synergus laeviventris | reverse complement strand
ACATCTTTCCCTTGTCACACAGTAGCGGTGGAAAGAACTGTTAGACTGGTAACAGAGGTGTCCAGACAAGGCATCGGGACCGACAGATACGCGTCACACTTCTTTCTCGAAAGACTTTCAACTTATTTTACACTAAGAAGGACTTTGCGGGTGTAATTAATGACTCTGAGACTTAAATAAGCACGTTCTACCTATGGTTGGTTGGTTGAGTAGGGCGTGGGTGGAGCCCGATGTGCAGTCACTTCCACGTGGTGGGCTCTGGGTCACTCGGAGTAGTATAACTCAGTGAACTAGGAGCTGCACATGTATTTAAGCGTTTTACTCGAAAATACGCAATTTTAAGCCATTTCCTCCTCCATGAGGATTGGCATGGGGTGACTTTGGCGACTCGGTACGGACCTCGTAAGTACCCTCTGATGACCTTAGGTTTTTTGTACGTTTTTAGTTACATAAACTGTGTCTAGTACATTTTTATAGAGTATTTCAATTATATTGAATAAACTATGACTGAAAATCCAACGTTCTAGGAAAATTCCTAATTCCATTTTATAACTTGTTTTCTTTTTCATATTTTAAGTTACTCCACGGACTTCGAAGTTCATCGGAACTGGCTGGCTATAACTCACAGTTTACCGATAAATGAATGGTACACCAATGCAAAATCACAATGGACTCTAGACTATCCGCCCTTATTTGCGTGGTTTGAGTACTTTTTATCTCACTTCGCAATTTTCTTGGATGATGAAATGTTAAAAGTGGAAAATTTAAACTACGCTTCCTCTAACGCGATAGCGTTTCAACGCGCAAGTGTAATCATAGCTGATTTCGTCTTTGCAGTTGGTGTAAGAGAGTAAGAGACAAAGTGACTAAATATTACATAATTATCTTTTAAGGTAGTTCACACGAGATTTCACTTTTCTTAGGAATTATCTGAAATTTCCTCAATACTTACAGGAGATTTACATGGGTCCCATACAACAAACGAGTTAGATTTATACAATTTTCATTGAAGTATCTAAACCGTTTTCAACATTTCTGTTAAAAACTAGAGATGTATACTAAAATATAGGGGAGGGTGTGACTAAAGCAGATGGTTTTGGTCTCTGGCCCGAAAAAAACATACAATACTCTAATTTTTATCCAAGTATTGTATACCACTTTTAGCTTGTTCGTTCAGCTACAAAATACGTTCATTCGAATTTGGAAAATATACTTTAGTTTTGGCACTATATCGTTTGGAAGGACCACTTTGGAAACGAAAATCTCAAAAATGGCGGGGCTATACCGGACACCTCAGATATCGCATACAATCGATGTTCGCCTTACGTCGGCATTCAATACAAATCTCATTCAATGTCCGGTTCAGCCGCATAAAACCAATTAAACATTGCGAAGCCAAAACTTTTCTATTCGATTTCTTCGAATAAATTCAATTTTTTCAGAATGCAGCTCAACTTTAACTATCAAAAACACTTACACAATAATACGTGTGATTAACTTACAGCGATCAAACCCAAAAACTTTGAGACTATAAAAAATTACTTTCGGCGAAAAAAGGCGATGTCTCAACACAATGACTTATGACACCTACTGAATTGATGGAATATCACCAAGCCTAATGACATATATGCATCACATACAGTACACTCTGTTCGAAGCTGAGACCATGGTTTCAGAGATATTCAACACGTCAGGTTTATCTCCGTGTCCGGTTTAGTCCCACTGTTTGAGATTGAAAATATCTCTATTCGCGTTCGTGAGTACCATCGGGTTGTGTGTCTCTGGTTCTCATCTCTCCCCGTCTTGTGGATCGAGTAGCTACTAGCTAGGCGCGGGGCGAGGGGAGAGTCCAGTTACGCAGTAGCACGGCTCGGTGTATACTATCTGTCACTGCACGGTATAATATTAACACTAATATTATAATATCTAATTTTCGGTCCTTCGTACGGACAATACGGGTGAATCTTTTCACATGTTTTTCTATCTCTTTCGTTATTCGAGTAAGACACACGCGGTTGTTTTACTCACATATTGCAATAACTAAATAAAGTGGTTAGTGCTATTTTATATTCCTAAATCAACTGGTTTTAATGATTCGTTACCTCGATTCCCTCACTATCCATCGATTCACAGACCGGCAATAAATAAAATATTAGTTCCTATCGCAAACACCCACTCTCCCCTAATGCAAGCAATTTGTAAAAATTTCAAATTTTTGTTAAGAGGATACATTTTTATTCGCGCAAGAATTATAGTACAGAATATGTGGTTAAAGTTTTATAACAATCGGTTCAGTAGTTTTTGAGATGTTTACAACAGTAAAAACATGGTTTTGAGAAAAACGCGTTTAAAGTTTTTTAAAATGAAAAATCTCCAAAAAATTAACTTACGCTCAAACAGTGATGCCTGGATCATACAACATGCCTTCTGACTGTTCCAGAAGAACATTTTCATCCCAATTTAGCCTTTTGAAAGTTCTAAAATAGAATACTGCCTTAGCTAGTTTACAATGTAACATAATATAACCTCAAATATAGAAAAAGGGTATTGACACTTATTTCACTTGCGACGTTTGTAAACAATGTGAAATAATTTTAATTGACGAATTTTTATCACTTTCTTTTCCACAAAAAAGAAGGTGACTCGCTTGTAAAACTCGTTCCTCAACGAAATTTCTATAATAGGGTGTAGAATTTGTAAAATCACAAATTTCCTTGATAGCTAATTTCATTTTGTGGTATTTTTAACGATTAATTGTGATTTTTACTACCAACTAAATGGTATTTTCTTAAAAAATATCTTATCGCAGCCATATTGACATGATCCCGCATTGAGGAGTGTATCAGTTAAAACAAAAAAAGCGTACCTAATTTTACTCTTGTGAGTAAAATGAGTCATGTTATAAATAAAAAATTTCGTGCCATGCGCTCTCAAGGTATTAAAAACTTTTTTAATACAAAAACCATTTGAATTCTATTACTCTATCTTTTTACCTTAATTTTTAAGGGTGTTTTATAGTGTAATACCTCATTTTCGAGACATATTTTCAAAAGTCCATTATGCGAAAACAACTATTTTTTGTTGTTTATAAAATTCACATTCATAACTCATTTGTTATTGAATAAATCCTTATCAAGAATGTCCAGAGCCCACGGTGTGAACGATTTTCACCTTTCAGGTAATCTGAAACAAAACTTAAGCCCAAAAAAGCTTGTGCCTAACTGTAGAGAAATGTTTGTTAAAAAAAGAATTAAAAAGTCGAATCGATAAACGCAAAAGTTTGTCTAAAAACTACCTTGAATAACACGACTTTTAGGAAAACGCATTTGACGATTAACAACTAGTCGAGGAGCGACTGCACGCGACACTGTTGGGCGCGCTCTAACTTCTAAACGAGAATATATTTAGTTTTAAACCTTCTTTCAGCTTATTTATAACATGATTTGGGTGCAAAATATGCATACACAAAAAAATCGATTTTTGGAAACTGCTACGCGATAAGACCACCTTAATTCTTAGATTGTTTATTGATTCACTGATAATCCCTGAAGTTTCTTACATGATAAATTATTTCCGAGCAATTATCTGGCCAATTGTAATTCTCAACGATTTGCACGTGAGCCTTTCCGGATTCTAGATGTCCTTACAGTACATTGTCCTGATTTTGCCTGACAATCTGTATTCTCCACCTTCTAGGAGCAACTACCTTAATAGCATTAAACTGTGGTAAACTTCTCTGTTTTCATCAATATAGTCGATAGATCTGCACGTGGAGGTCTCTAGCTTGCCGGTTTTCGAAAACTAACAGTCTTTTATAAACCTGACCTATCCTGGTCCTACGCCAATTATCTTTTTTCTTAAGGTTGTATGTAAATCCCATCCCCGTATAAATGTCAGAGTTCCGTGGGGCGCCGTCAAGCCATACTTTATTGAAAACATTTCACGGACCCGCATGATGAAAATTTTAGTACACTACTGACTTAGATTTCGTAGTATGTGCGTATACGTATAGTTATCTCTACTGTGCCAGCGGCAGTCTTGTAGATCGTGCAACGTCGCTGATCAACCGTCATGTGCGTTTGAATAGCTTGGTGTCGAGTACGTACAGCAGACAAGCTCAGATAACCTGGAGAGAGGAAACAGTATTGCCGCTACGCGATACTGTTACGTTTATGAGTTTGAAAGTTAAAATTTCAATGTTTTTCATTAAATTATCTATGAAACTACGTGGTCGAAAAATTTGATATTTTTTTTCTTAATTTGTATTTTCAAGCAGCACTAATACCGACATTTAAAAGATTTTCTACCAGAGCGTTTAATTACTAAAAATTAAAATGTGGAGAAGGCCTATGCATTGTTCATGAACTACATGTTAAAGTAGTCAAGTTTGACATTAATCATCGGCGTATACAAAAAATTTGAAACTAATTTAGCATATAAATAATTATTCTATTTAAATACAGCTCTTTTTTTTTTAAATTTCTACCAGAGATTGATTTTTTTACATACAACCTTAACCGGATCAACATTTGTCCTAAATTTTCTTTCTTTATTAATCACCTTGTTTCTATAATCTTCAGTATTCCTTTGTCTCAGTTATATCTCTGTGGTTCTTCCTTAACACTTTCTGTGCTAATCCTAAATGGTTCCTATTTTCGTTCTGTTTGTCCTGTTTACTAGTTATTTTTCTTATTTCATTCTTACGTTTTTGTCAATTAATTCTATTTTCTGTCTAACATTCCTGATTACTTCTTTATCCTGAGTCAGTTTTCCTAAGCACTGGAACCTATTGCTTAGTGAAATTTGAAGCAAACTTCATGGTCTTCCTGTTCTTCATTTCTTAAGATCTACTGACCGGTCATGCCGTTATATCTAGGGAACCTCTTTTCGGAGTCAAAGCTCACTTCGAAATCATGAACAGGTTTAAGGTTTATCTTTGTCTTTTATCCCCCATATTTCACTTACGCAATTTCTCTTGTTCGATATCGTGCTTTCAGACTACCTTCTAGGTTACCCTTAAATCCGAACCTGGGTTTGCTAACCCCTATGTTGTCTTTACTTCCTTTGACTTTAATCTTTCTTTCTCCCAGTTTTTTTGCCCTACATGTCCTCCCTTATTAACTTTTGAACCTTTTAGCGCTTCTGACACGACTTTAGAATATTCTTGGATGGTTTGAGAGACGAAATCAAGATAAAACTTGAAAATAATTTCGAGTTTATGTCTGAGTTCAAATCTAAGTCTGCGTAACTGTCATACGAGCTTCCCTTCGCACGTCCAAAATGACAAGAGACCGATATTGATCTACTCTTCGACCAGACAACCTGTATCGTTTTTACACATGGACAAAGATAAAATCATGCATCGACGTTCACTAGCACTTGAAATTTTTGCTGTAAATTTTCTTCTCTAATATTGTTAAAATAGTTTGAAATTTCTACCGAAAAATGAGAGGGTAAGATATAAGAGTTTAGGGTCAATTAATTTCATGTTTTCTCGTCAGCAAACGGGGGGGCTGGATTGCCGAGAAAAGGGTAAAGACAGTAAAACGGTGGCAGTTTCACTAAATACAAAGATATATTAGATCACTACAAAGCAGAATCCGAAAGCTGACATCGCCCTCGGATGTGTTAAAAGGATGAAGAGAATAGATGGAATCGCGTCTCGCGGTGTCATCGTGACAAGGACTGCGTCATTCCAGCTGGCGTCATCCTGGACGTTTACGGACTGCCCACTGTGTTAACGTTAACGTTAACGTTTCGAATGTACTAAACTCCTTTCTTATGGAATCAAACAAATTTTGTTCCATGTGTTTATCATAGACTTTCTTCACATATGCATGCAAAACCCTCGTTTCCTCACCGTTTGCAGAAATTAAAAATGGCCGATTCCGCGCTGTCCGCGAATGCATTTAGAAAAATATCCAAGATCAATGGTCAAAACGCTGTCACCGGTTAGAAAAATGGTCTTCACAGTTACCAACACATTTTGGTCACCGCTTGACACCTAGTGTCGTAAACTGTTACTATGTTTCAGTCACCGTTTGTTCTGTCAGTTTTTTCTGAGCTTATTAATAATAATATCGATGTAGGGTTTGTTAGACTTCATAAATGCACTCTTGAAATAAATTTAACAATTTTTATTCATTTATTAAATCCGCTTTTTATACATAAAAACGTCAGTCATAGTCAAATCCTCAAAACGTAAGGTAGGTCCGCGCTGTTTTTAATATCTCAAAAACTAGTGAACCGATTATTATGAAATTTTAATCGCATCTTCTGTACACTTATATCGCCTAGCTGAACTAGGATTATTTAAAAATTTTAATGTTAACTACCATATATACTTTTTTTTCCAAAAACTTCGAAAGTACCTCCACTTTTTTCGTTTTTTTTCGCCGCCATTCTGTTATTTTTATATATATGGTATATCAGAAATCCTAGTTCAGCTGGTTAATATATGTCAGTGTACAGAATATGTTTTTAAAATTTTATAACAAATGGTTCAGTAGTTTTTGAGATATTTACAGTAGCGTGGACCTACCGACTTTTTGAGGAGTTGACTTTGACAGACATTTTTATGTGTTTAAAAGTGCATAAAATAAATGAAACAAAATTGCCTTATGAATTTATAAAGTGTATTTATTAGGCTTAAAAAAATTTACATCGATATCATTATTAATAAGATCAGAAAAAATTTTGTAAAAATAGCTTTTTTACGAGCGTTCAAAGTTTTCGAGCGCGGGTTGTGCCCGCGAAGGGTTGAATCGTGTCCGGCTCAGGCTGCAACTGACTAGCCCTCATCGAGACTCTTACGCGTTTGGTTGATCAAGAATACCAATGTATCGTTTGCAATGAGACATATCATTAATATCTTATTAATATATTATGCAATATTTGTGAACGACTAAAAGTAGTGTCTCGAAGAAGTAAACTGTAAAACATTTTTTTCCAATGGGTTTTTGTACTTACGCTTTGAAAATAAAAAACGTCACTTTCAATGCTGTAGTTTTACAAAAGTTTTTGAAGTAGGAAATAAAGTAGGAAACAATTTAATAATTTTGGTAATAAATAATAAATTAAAATAATAATTTAATAAATAATTGCCCTTCAAAGTAGGAAATAATTGTACTGTTCGAGAGTTATAAGACAAAGTTATTACAGTCTAGTTGCAGCCTGAGCCAAACACAATTGAAAACTTCGCGCGCGCGACACGCATGATGTGCACGGCAATGGCAAAGATGCATAGAAGCACAGATGATGAAAAAGAGTAATAAAGAATTGTTGGCTTTTTTCAGTAGTAAAGAAACTTATACTGCAACTTCATAAATGCCAAGTATTATGCTTTTATTTCTTGCCAAGATCGTCAATTCCAGTTAAAGAAAGTTTCAGTTGCAGAAAGCATTTCCGACTTTTTTAAATAAACAAAAAAATATTGAATTCTTTTTTCTCTAAGTAAACAATCACTTCTTATTTTTGCATGAACTTTTAAGATTTTCGTTGTGCAAATAAACCCTACAAATTTCATTCATTTATCTACAACAATCTTAAAGTTATAGTGGAGATAAAAAACGGGAGACATTCCTAAAGGTCCAGTATATATATGCCGCTGACGACAGTGTGTGCGAACTAAAAACCTAAGCACGTAGACTTTTGTTCTTTTCACGGAAGATACTCTAAGCCAAGATAATTAATAATCATTTTTGATTATTAATTAAGTATTTACAGTTAATATTTATTATTTTTATTATTATTATTATTAAAATATTAATTTCATAGATCACAATAAACTTGGACTCGCTGACCAGGTACTTTGAATTTTCAATGGGAACTTTTTCGAAATTTCAAGTTGTCCACAGAACGAAAAAAGTAAAAATGGTGGAACGATAACCGGGTTGCATCGGGTCATGCAACAATTAGCTGGATCAAAAATGTACAGGAACTTTTTTAAAATTCCGAGTTTTCGAAGGACGTAACAAAATTTTTTAAAATAGCAAATTATTTCCCGAATTGCAACGCGCTAAGAGCATTTAAAAGAAGCGTGGGATAAGGATCGTTAAAGATTTCTAAGTTTATGTTGACTTTTATTCCTGCTGACATATTGAATAAACGTGCGATAAGAATAGGACAAGATGGCCATTTTCATTTTTCCGACTCCCAACTCGCTGATGCCATTCCCGTGGACTACTATTCTAACCACCTGGTGCATGACCTTGTTACACCCCAGGCAGCGATTCACCTTTTTAAATTTATAGTGTCCTTGGAAAACAAAAAAATGTCGAAAAAATTCCTGTTGATTTTTATTCTAGCTACCTGGTGCACGTCTACTACAAACTACTACAAAGCTTCCTCTATGAGGAAGCACAAACAAACAAAAAAAAATATTCATCTGTTAAAGAAACAAAATCAAAGATAGGTTGCCGTGCTATGGCAACAGAAAACGAGAAACACAAATAAAATACTATAAGAGAGAGACTGAATTTGAATCAAAATAGTTAAATAAAGTGAATTAAACATTTTTAGTGAATATCAATTTCTAAAAATTTTGTATTATAAATTACAAAGAATTTATTTTTAATTAATTATTAAATATTATAATTTTATTATTATTCTTTAATTTACAGTGATTTTTCAAATTCACGTATGAAAATGTGTTTTCATAACTCAGTCATAAAACTCAGATAAAAGTTTACCAAATTTGTGTTATTTTTAATCAATTCTGCAATGTAACCCGATGCTACCGTGGTGGATTTCCAACCTACATCAAGTTTTAAAGTTGTTACTATATGTTCGCTCCGCTATCGGCGAGCAATGTCGCAGAACGTCTGTGTCGGTCTCCGGATTGTGTAAATTAAAAAACTGTGTAATTTGTTTTGGTATATTGGAAAATTTATGTTTTCCAATGACCAGTGATGTACAATTTCCTTTTTGGAAAGTTAAAAGAAACAAAAGTTCGAGGTTTCTTAGCTTTTATATCAGGTAGATTAATCACTAGCAAATCACCGTGTTTGGTAATATCTTGCAATTTGACATTAACCATTTAATTTACCCGACAAATTCCGAAAATTAGAGCGACCTATAAATACCGGGTTTAAAGTTATAGAAAAAATATGTATATATTTGAATAGCCACTAGTTATAATCATTTCATCAAATTCTATATAATAAATTCCATCACTTGCCTACAAAAATATGGTTTTTAAAGTCTTCTGTTACTTTCAAATCTGAGATTAAAATGATTGAAAATTTCAAATTTTTCGAGTAGTTTTTGAAATATTAAGAAATTGGCTAAATCAATCTATATCTTTTGCATTTAAAAAATATGTTTTTCATAAAACTTCAAATATAAAATTTTCTTTCATCAGTTATAATCAAAGTCTGACTGCAGTAAATTTTATCAGCTTTGTGCATCATTTGGATACTACAATCCCACTAAATTCCGTGACCGAATCTCAAAAGGTTTTTGAGTTATTACGGTAAAAATAATGATGATACACACATACACAGATATTTTTTAAAAACCTCATTTTCGGACCCCTCAAGTCGAATTATGTCGAGAAATGTCGAATAATTGAAACCGAAAATTTTCATTGATATAAAGCTTCTTCAATGAGGCAGAAAAAAAAAGATTGTAACAAGCAACTATAACTTAAACTAGAAGGAACAGGCAAAGCGGTCTGAAACCTAAATATGTACATTCCTGTAAACTGTTTGACTTTTCAATGTTCATAAATTTTGCAGCATTAAAATGGAATCTCAATTTATTAAACTTATTTAAGTCCTACGTGAATTTTGAAAATCATTGTAGATTAAAAAGAATAACAAAATTAAAATAATTAATAATTATTTAATTAAAAAGAACTTCTTTTAAATTAAAAATATTTCTACAAATATAGATATACACTAAAGATGTTTAAGTCACTGTATTAAACTATTTTTGCACTGTGGATTCTCTGCGAACCTGACTTGTTTATGGTTCGAGGAGACCCGAAAAGCGAGTAATCGGATTAGATGACCCGGCGAGATGAAACTCTTATTGGAGTCCGAGTGTAATACTTTCCAAACTTTTGACATGTACTTATTTATTCATTTACCTCTTAAAACACTAAGCATTATGTTTTTCGCAAAAAACGTTGGAATAACAAGTTGCTAACTTTGAAAAAGAATCAAATTAGTATTTTCCCCATGTATTTTTTATTTAGTCGGCCTGCGGTACAGTCAGCGCCACCACGCGGCTTCAGTCAACCTATGGTACATTTTCATTTCAGAGTGCCAGCTCCGTGAGATGATTTGAAAGGCAACATGAATTTTATATGAGTGTCATGTTAACGTATGTCAAACTTTAGGCTTCAAAAGACTCACTTTTACCTCGGTTTACATTTAAAGAAAGTGAAGCATTCAGGGACGTGTTATGAAACATACGCTCAATTATGTTATTATTTTTAAGTCTTATTATGTAACCACTTTAAATCGTGCAGGATTGGAAAAGCGTTTCTGGATTCTCCTGAGGAATTTTATATTTTTTCTTTCTTATCTCTTGCCAATGTCGGACTCTGGACTGTTGATCATATCCATTTCCAGTATAATGGATTCCTTTTGGGTATTTTACTGATTTCATTAGCAAGAATATCTAAATATACAAGAAAGGTAATTAATGTTTTTTGTAACCTCTGTGAATTATAAAATACTTCTCTTTAACATATATCCAAAAATCGCACGTTTCCAAACGACTTGTAAAGCGGGCTGAACATTAATGTTTTCAATCAGAGGGAAATCAGTGGGAAAAAAAACTTCGAAGGTGCTGCCTCTAGCGGAGAATATTGTCACTTCGTCACGGCGATTCAATATGTCATGTTTCCATGACATTATAACCTCAAAACATTTATTCTTTACGAGCAAGCCTTTGTACTTTTTAGATTATAAACAAAAGTTTGATTCTCAGAATAAAAATGTGAGTAAAAAATGATTGTTAAATATTTACAAAATGTTTGCTTCTTTAATACTAGAATATTTTTTTTTATTGTTGTGGGGGGTAAAATCGAACCCCCCGCCGGGGCATCATCGTTGTACCCCACAAAGGCTCCGCCCTGGATCCGTAATTCGCTTGCACGATTTGCATTTACCTACTTTTACCTACATTTATTTTTACTACAAGGAAATCGAAATCTTGCGTCTTTTGGACATTTGTTGAAGAAAATAACATGCACTTTGGGAGGGAAGCATTTTCTCGGGGCGCCCTCTACGTACGACTCGTGCTGCAAACGTCGCGTTCGACAAAGAACGCCTGTTTCTCTCCCTTGATGCATAATATACTAATGAATAGATATTACGTCAGAACGAAGGTACTTAGAGTTTCGCATCTGTTGTAACTAAATCATTAAAATTTAGAGATATAAATTAAATATATCATGAACTATCCTTCAATTTAAAATTAAATTATAAATAATCAAGTAATAGTAATAATAGGTGCAACTTATAAATTAGTATAAAATGGTATTTTTTTTAGCGGAATGTTTTTGGAGGTGCAGCGTGGTTTAGTTTTTTGGTGAACTTGAAGCATATTTATGTATTTGTGGCGCCTGCTTATGCTGTGTGGCTTCTCAGATGGTGCTACAGAAGCAAAACATTTTGGAAAAGAATAAGCAGCCTTGGATTAATTGTCTTGTCGATATTTATAATTTCCTTCTGGCCCTTCAGAACACAAGTCTTTCAGGTATTTTAATTATTTATATAGAATACCATACATAGATAATAAAAGATAAAATAATAACCCAAAAATAAAGGGTAAATGTAAAACGAATTAAGAGACAAAGTGGGATTTTAACAGAAGAGCAAAAAAACAGGAAGTACAACTTTATATTGCCGACTATTATAACTCAGTTTTATCTTCAGTTCTCGAATCTCAAATTGTGATGGTCTGCATAAAATGTCACTTATTATGTAGGTTTTGTTCTGACAATGAGAACAATCACTTGTAATTTACAAACCATTAGTCTGGGAAAAAAATTAAAATGAATGAAATAATTACTTATTAACATTAATTTTTCTTGTTATTATTTTTTTATACTATTATACAACAAAAATTCGCATTTTTCACTTTGTTCTTTATATTGAGTGACATCCGTGTGTGACGGATTCGTCACAATGGTTTCCTAACGAATCTGCCCCGGAGAGGTTACTATTAGCAGAGAGAAACTGAGAGTAAACATGCCCAGAGGAAGCCCAGCTATTAATTTAGTGGCGCCTCTGTTGGCCAAATCGT
>JAUESI010020202.1:0-12321 GCA_032275145.1 Synergus laeviventris | reverse complement strand
CGATTCCTAGATTCCGCGGAATCGACGCGTAAGCCGGAATCGAGGAATCGATTCTCACCGAGCATTACCCATCCCTAGTCTCCACAGTTTTTCGGAGCGAGAAAAATTTTATTACCGTGAGTGGGCGTGCCAAAGCTCTTCTTAAAAGTTTTGCCGCCAGGATCGGTGCATAATAGACATAGTCGAAAACCGACGAAATTTCGACGTCGATTTTAAAATTCTGTAAATTGCAACAAATTTTGATGAATTCACTTCTATTGCAGTGAATATTCACTTACAAAATATCTGTGTAGCATAATAAACATAGTCGAAAACCGAAATAATTTGCGATGAAATTTTGGCTCGATGAGTTATGATAAAATTTCGACGTTGATTTATACATCCTGTAAATTGCAACAAATTCTTATGCATTCACTTATATTCCAGTGAACATTTACTTAAAAAATATCTGTGAAGTATAATAAACATAGTCGAAAACCGAAAAAATTTAGACGAAATTTCGACTTCGACGATATTTCGACGGTTTCGACATTGAATCGACCATCTATTTCTCACAGGATACAGTAAACACAGTCAAACTCAACTTATAATAACTTATATTTTCTTATTAAATAACTTTTTCAATGACAAATACAGATTGAGATGTTGGGATGGACTGGAATGGATGTAAGTCCAGATAAGGATGGTAGCATTGAAAAAATTAATTTAAAGAAAGGAAAAGACTACACAATTCCCAATTTTGGAGCGTTGGTGAACGGTAATTTGTTATTATAATAATTATCTTGGATCACATATATAGGTGATTCTCTACACTAAAATATCACTTTTGCTTCTCCGAATTATATCCTTCCAAAAATGTATTATATTTTTAGAATAATTTGGTACATTCATTCCTTTTAATAAGATGCAGATTATTTTGCACCAAAGATATATTAAAACGTTAAATAGCTCATATCTCTACTAAAACTGCTCCATTCCTGTATCCAAGATTAATAAAATAAGAATTTTTATAATTACCACTGAAAAACTATTAATTCCATACTAAATATTTTTTTTTATTGCATGTAAACACTAAAGAAATTCATATTTTGAGGATCTCTTTGAAATAGTATTTAATGTTGCTGTTACGCAGGCGTCACGACTGACTGCGAACGGACTACTACCGAGAAAGAGGGTCGGTGAGAGGTGCGTTCCCTGCCCCTTTAAACCAATAAAAAATATTAATTGTTTGTGTAATTTTACTGTGCCTCAGCTCATGTCGCAGATAAATCGACCATTTTTTAGAAAATCGTTGAATTTCGACACTGTAGATATTTAAAGGGAGTAAATTTGTGCAAAACCTACAAATAACTTACATTTAAACATTTTGAAAAGTACTATTACTATTTTTTCGTTCTTCGTTAACTCAAGCATGGTGCTGATATCTTGATGTCTCTATTCTCAAAAGATTGATCAAATTCACCTTTTAATCATAATTCATAACAGTTCAGAAATGAGGTGGAGATTTGATTCATTCTATAGATTTAACTTTTTTCGCATTTTTTTGCCCATCGTTCCAACTGCCTTAAGATACAAATTTTTAAAAAAACCATGAGTTCTAAATTTTGTTTAAGTGTTAACGGTCACCCGGGATATCTCACATTTACATTTCGTTTAACGAGATAAATATAATTTTTGAACGCATTCTGTCGGGCATGGGTATATCACAAAAAGCAATTATCGAAGAATATCCTATTAAATTTTTACAAAAAAAAATTTAATGTTAAACAAGTTATATAATTTTTAGTAAAAAAAGTTACTTTTTGCGACTTCTTTTCTTTATTGATTTTTCAAAAATTTTGCGCAAAGAAGCATGATATCAAAGTCATAGGAGTTGTTAAGGAGGTCGCGCTTCTTGTTTATCACACCTTGACAATTTCCACTGCATGATACTTATTTTGTTAATTTAGGCTATTTGTGAGGGGAGTAGTTAGCATGTTAGCAAGCCATGATTCTCCTCGGAACTCAATGAAGCTCCGGAGGTAGCTTTCGCAGCGCGCTACCTTTGGGCGAGATACTATCTGATCTACCTTTATTGAAGAAAAGGAAAAAAGTAGATTGAGCCCTTTTTTTGGGTGTATTGAGTATGGTTACGATCTGTAATTCTGAGATTTTATATCTGCTCCCGAACGAGGGGGCGGTTCGATTAGAACTTTTGAGAATCGCTGAGATGCTGAGCCATTGGAATAGTTCAATGTTGGGGTGGGAACATCTCCAAATTCAGGGAATTGTGAGAAGTTGACAATAGAGGAGAGGTTGTGATTTGAAGTTGTGAGTGAGGAACCTTTCTTGAGACGGAGGATCGCTTTGACTTCGTTGTACGCGGCTATGGTCCGCTGCATATAAGCGGAAGTATTATTGAAAATTATATTCCGAGCAGTCTCTGGGAAAGAAGAACCATCGCAGTTCGCACACTTATGTACTTTTGGTGGTGCCTCCAGGCACGGGTTGCTCACATCATGTTCACTCGCGCCACCGCAACGTACGCAACGGGGAGCCGAGTAACACTTGTGGCACCATACAACAGATGGCTTGTAGCAATTAACAATGGTGAAGGCCCTACATAAAGCAATCTTGTCCGAAAGGGAAGTGCCATTGAAAGTTAGCAGAACTGAAATTCATCTGCAGCTATGGAATCTTGATTCACTGGAAATTGAGTAGAAGACTCTGATTGCACCGTTTCACATGCTTCCATGTCCCAAGAATCGTCACCCGGCAGTTGTACCCTGGTAGCAATATCGACTTGCGATTGGAGGCTTTGAGACCCTAGCTTTTTGGAGTTTTGAGCTATCGAGACATAACTAGATCTTTGCTTCTCCTGGATTTCCGGTGGCCAGGTTTGGAAAACGAAAGCAGGACATTTGCGGCTGCTTCGAAATGGTTATTACCGACATTTTCAGAATTTGGGTTGGCCGCTCCCCACAGCTGTATCTAGAATTTCGTTCTGGTTGGACTCCATGTCTCCCAAGCCCAGCGAAGATCAAATTATGATGAAAAAAACAAAGAGAAATCAGGGAAAAAGAAAAGAAAAAAAATGAAAGAAATCGCGCGCGCTAAACAAATAGCCGGCGCCACTCGCTGGCCGACGAGAGAGGTTACCATTAATTACCAGAGCACTTGGATGGATCGATAGCCATATATGCTCTTCGAGGGTACCATGAGCTATGTGAGCTAGGATATGGACTTCCGTTCACATATACAACAACTTGAATTGCAACAGTTTATTAAATGTGGTTAGATGGAAAAATTGTGAACACATACGAAACTATAATGACTGTCTCCATATCCATCCCACGCGTCGGCTTCAGCCTTGCAGCCGACTAGTGGGAGGGAGCGCGCATGCGCCTCAGGAAAACAGGATATGTAAAGAGCGAGATAGTAATGCTCGTCACGTGGCAGAAAAATTTAAAGTCGTTGGAATGTGGGACACCCCATGTGACCGTTGTGAAATTTTCCAAAGGTGTGACTATTAATGGTTAAAAAAAAACATAAAAAATATTCTCAAGCGTTAGAAAAAGAATGAAAGATTACTCAAGAGATAAGTTTAACTAAAATGTATTTGATTCGACACAATTATTATAACTGAAGAAAGGTAGTTCTTTTGTGTTCGCTTGTACGACTAAAACTGAAGCGTTCAATTGCAATTTTTTCACTCATACATGATATCAACCTAAATACAATAGAGCAGTAAATATGATTCGCATACAAGAGAAATAATATCAGTAAATTTATAATCTCAAGAAATTAGAATGTCAGAGTCAATTATCAACCCTTTGCACTCGGGGCCTTTTTAGCGTGGCGCACTAGCAACTCGAGACGTTTCGCAGCCTTTTTGACTTATTTTTTACCAGTAACTTAAAATCATTAAACACACAAATTACTGCAGCAAACCAATAGGTGGCGAGCGAGAGTCACCTCTCGAGTTGCGGCATCAAACCACATAGTGAGTGAAAGTCACCTTTCGATTGCAAAAATAGATTTCAGTCTATTCCGAACAAATATATTTCCAACCTCCCTTATTCTAGTACTAATGATTAAAATGTATGCAAAAAAGATATAGTTTAAAATACTTTTTCACATAATTTGGACAGAAAACTTAACTTTAATAAAGTAAAGGTTTCCATGCGTTTTTTTATGAAAAATAATATTTGATACATTTGGGGATAGAAAATTTGCAAGAAAGGCTGTTTTAGGCACGTGACGTAGTCGAGTGGAGGCTCGGCAGGCGCCGAAAAAGACGTCATCAGCTAGTATCGAAAACATTCCCTCGTTCAAGGATCCTGTTTCCTCACTTTTAACATAATATACTTTTACAAACAAAATTGTTCAGATCAAAAGTGACCTTAATGTAGAGAATTATTTATATTGATGCGAATAGGACAGCGTTTCTATATTTTTAATGTTTATTAAAGATAGCATAATTAATTTTGTTATTTTTTAGTGGATATCGTGGGCAAGTATGACGGCACAGTTTTCGAAGACAGAAATGTTCAGTTTAATCTAGGAGAAGGTGAAGATCAAGGTATTGTTAAGGGTGTTGAAATAGCTCTGGAAAAGTTCAAGAATGGCGAAAAGTGTAGATTGAAACTTAAGAGTAAATACGCATTTGGAAAAGAAGGAAAGCCAGAATTTAACATTCCTCCAGACGCTAATGTTACATACGAAGTAGAACTGAGAAGTTTTGAAAAGGTATATTGTTAGAGAATTGAAGGATATTTTAATTATTTCATATAACATTATTTGGATAATTTTCTCATAATTTAAGTTTTTATATCACTAATTTTTATTGCAGACTAGTTTTTAAACATATATTAAAAAAATCTTAAACTTATTTGTCTGTTAAACTACTAATTTCTAATTCAAACTCGAGTATAATATCGTTTCTGTTTAAGATTGTTTACTTTAATGGATCAATTTTTTAAGTACAAGTAGGTAATTTCGAATATTTTCACTATCCATGTTTACAGCATATGAAAAATGTTAATCAATTGATTACATATTCAATTAACTTTCTTAATCACGAAGTTAAAGAATCAGATATGTGTGTATTTAAAATTTGTATCTCTCGAGTCAAATAAATATTTTAAAAATAAAATTCGAATTAGCATTATGATAAAATTGCAAATACATTTGAAGTTTATCGTTTATCAATTTATCATCATTTAGCATATCATATCAAATACAGTTGAAGCATTATCGATTTACTTAAATATTAATAAATATATTTAATTGCTTTTTCTCAAAGCAAAGAATCTTTTTCTATTCTTGTGTTAACTTCGAATCATGTTAGTGTTGCCTTAGCCGATAAATGTCTAATACAACGGTCTAATCAATAGTCAGGATTATATTGATAGGGTTACATAAAAGTTATGTAACATAAATATATCTGAATCAGTTAATTGAAAAAGCATTTGAAATTTTTTTTTACTCCATCTTTGTTTCTACACAGTAAAAAAATTTACTATAAAAAATAGATTTAAAAAAATTATAAAAGTACATGAAAATAATAATAGTTAAACTGTTTTTAAAATATTTAAAAATGTATTGACAATTCCTCTATGGGGGTGCAAAAATAAAAATAACTTATTAATTTCCGAATTCGACTACTAGAACATACTAAACGGTAAAAAAATGTATTTAAAAATTGTAATTAGAAAAAAAACAGTAGAGTCCAGAGAGATCTTGGTTAGAATCAATTTCATCCATAAGAGGATTCAAAATATTTAAATGATTAGTATTGTTAAATTAAATAGGGTTACTTGTTCGGGGATTCCTGTATCACTCGTGTTCTATCTTTTTCTTATTTCATAGTGAAATTACTTATAACATTTACTTATTTTCGTACTTATTAACTACATTTACCTGCGTTTTAGTTACTTTTTCAAAGATTATTACCTAATCAATTAATTGAACTTTAGTTAATGTACAATGTTTCTGGCTTACATTTTTTTTAGGAAAAATAGCTGCACTAAATTGCCAAAAATATGTCCAAATATATAGCAATTTTTCCTTTAAAATGTTACTTATTTGGGCTAAACAGTCAGTCGTGTTCCGCATTGTAACATAAATGCACTGAAATGAAAAACCGCTGGATATTATGTGACACTATCGTTACCATACATTTAAAATGGTCCTCTAATATCATTAGTAGAAATTCAATTATTAATCTCTAGTAAAAAATCCAACTTATGCCTGCGTGAAAGAGTTAATTATGTGAAAATGATCCATTTACCCTTAAAATTGGAAATATTTTTACTGATTTATTATATTTTTAAGACTCCGGATTCGTGGAGTTTAGATAGTGAGCAGAGAATGGAACAAGCGGTAGTATTCAAGGAAAAGGGTACAAATTACTTTAAACAAAATAAATTCACTCTCGCCATCGAAATGTACAAGAAGGTCGACAGCTACATCAGTTCCGAAACCGATTTTAAAGATGAGTTGAAAGTCGAGAGGGATAATCTTCTTCTTACGACTTACTTAAATCTTGCCCTTTGTTACTTGAAGACAGACCAAAACATCGAGGCTAAAGAGTTTTGTAATAAAGCTTTGGAAATCAACCCCAAAAACGAAAAAGCGCATTTCCGAAGGGGTCAAGCAAATCTCGCTCTGATATCAACTGATATTGCTCTGAAGGACTTTGAGGAGGTCTTGAAAATCGAACCAAAAAATGTCGCTGCTGCTAAACAAATAGCTATTTGCAAGAATCTTATTAAGAACGAGCTTGCTAGGGAAAAGAAACTTTACGCAAATATGTTCGATAAGTTCGCTAAGGAGGACAGGCAGGTTTGTGGAAAATAGTACCATAATCCTTTATTTTATATTAGTATTTTAGCAGCAATATTATTATCATTATTACTTTTGTGATGTGAAGAATTTCGTCTTAAGGTCATGTATAATAATGCACATGGCGTCGCTTGTAACCATATTTCAGGTTTTCAAGCAACACATTAAAAAACTAATAAGTAATAGTATATTACACTACAAGGGCAGAAAGTTTGAAATTCCTGCACTACGCGCTTCGCCTCGGGCATCATGTTGCACTGTTCAGGGCTTTCAACCTTCTGTCGGTGTCGTGTATACTATTTTTCTTTATAGCCGGTCGAAAGTACGTTTACTAATTAAATTTTTAACTATTATATGTATTTTTTTCATGCCCGCCCCGACATTTGTAAGCACGAGCGAAGCGAGTACTGCTGATAGGGGATAGGCATTAAATACATATGAAAAGCCAAATATAATTATACTTTTTTAAAAGAAATGAACTCAATTTAATTTATAAACATGTCTTTATTTTAATTATGTAAAAATAAAACATAATTATATCATACATTGCAGTGACATATAAGAACAATAAAAACTCTGATAAAGTCCAAGCACGCAGCTTTGAGGCACTCTGAAGTTATCACGTAAAAACAAAGAACTGCGTACGTACTTTCGACCAAGGTATAAAGAAAAATTGATTTTTCGTAGCAGATAAACGTAAAAAAAGAATAAGGAAGTAATCGGATAAGTAATACATGGCATTAGGTATACTATAAAGCAATCATAGGCTCGTAACTTTTACCCGAGGATTTTTTTACGTTTGCAATATTACAGCACAGTGTGCTACGTTTCCTACCGTTTCCTCAAAACCCGGCTGACCACGATTGCCACCATTTTCGATGTTAGTGTTGAGAACAAAATTTTTATTTTGTGCCGGCCTTTTGGATTTTCTGAGTCTAAGAAAATACATTAAAACGTGGTGGCAGGGCAAAATTTGGATTTATGGAGGCCCTGAGGCAAAAATCTGGTGGAACGTCCGGCTCTTTTTTTTATTGTATCGTGTATCGGATGTGTACCTATTTTTGTGTATCGAGAATACAAATTGAATATTAGCTCATTTCTGATTCAATTGTCCTGTGAAAAATCTATCATCCTATTCTCATTACACGCAGCTCGCTTCAGTCGCAAGTTGTAATACTTACCATTCTAGCAATTCAGTTTCTCAAACTTTTTTAATTTAAAATAATGGATAGTTGCGTCTGAAACTTGGGATTTCATGTTCTTTAGCAGCCCCAAAAATTTCAGAGAAAATACCAATTATTTGTGGTAAAAAAAGTTTGAGAAACTGAATTACTAAAATGGAATGTATGTATATTACCAAAGCAACTTCCTTTTTCTAAAGTAGATTGAACGTTGCTTCGTTCACTTCATTACGGCTGACATCTTAGTTGTTCTAACCTCAAAAAATAGTTATTTCCAAAAGGTTTTTGTCTATTAATTTTAGAATATTAGTTTCCAAAGCCCCGCTGAAAACCACCAGCGAGGCTTTGTCCCTGCATCTTACCGGGGCTCCGTCCTTTTGGACACAGTACTTCACCCACACGATCTTCCAGATGAGCAATAAATAAGAAATAAAAAACTTGCATATTTTGGACATTTATTGAAGAATATAACATATGTACTTGTATAATATACACTCGGACTCTCGGATAAAACGTGTCTCGGTTGATCATCTAGTCCGACTAGACTTGTCGAGGGACTCTTCAAACCGTAAACAAAATCCCTAACTGACAATATGTCTATGGAGCTTACGGCGCCTGAGGGGCAGGGAAAAGCCTGTCACCGAGCTTCGTAAAATCTTAAATCCTTAAATATTTAAGTTTTGTTGAACTATCTTGTATATTTTTGAAAATCATTTTTAAGCCTTTTAAAATCTGAGACATGTTTTTAAATCCAATTATTAATTCTTTTGAAAGCCGTTTGGAAACTTTCAAATCATATTTTTAAATTTCGTTAAGGCTATTGCAAAGTATCGTAGATAATTAAATTCCACATCTTTTTTTCCTTTGCAAGAAAATCGTATCTTTTTTGGATTTTGAACAAATTGAAAAAAACGTGTTTTTTTAAAAGTCAAAATTTAATTCGACCAATTATTGTAAGCGGACATTGCTATTTATAGCAGTAGATTTTACTACTCTAGAAATTGGAGGGTCAATATTACAAATCGGTTGTTACCTGCTTAGAAAGCAGGTGTCGAACGATATTCAACTGACATTCAGTGTCTCCTCAAATATTTATTTAAAAATTTTTCATAAATCCTCAATCAAAATGTAAAATTCTCCTTACTTTTGACATTTAGATTACGAAAATGATAAGCTTGGTCGGGCTGTTATTTTTAATTTTTCAATAAATAATCAAATTTTTTGACATTTAAAAGTGCATATCATTCGATGCAGAATTTAAAGAAACGTGTACATTTTTTAATGGCTAGAAAAGTATTTTTGGGAAGTTTATTGAAAACTTAAAAATTTTGTACTTCTATTTGGCGTTTGACGGTTTTGAAGAAAAGTGTGAAATGAGTCTGAGACTCGATTTGGGAAAGTTAGATGAAGAATAGTACCAGATATTGCTTTATAGAGAGTCAGGTATAACTCGACACTATTTAGTGGCCCAACAGTTTTTCGGAGTGAGAAAAATTTTATTACTGTGAGTGGGCGTGCCAAAGGTCCACGTAAATATTTTGCCGCCAGGATCGGTAGTTTCTTGCCTCAAAATCACTGTTTGAAGTCATATCGTTCCACGGTTGTTTAGCATATTTATTTTAAGGCAATCCTTATTCTAAATATAGTAACTTGTTTGCAAAGAATCAATCTATGGTTCTAAGTTTTTAAATTTTTGAAATATGCATCACAATTTGAGTAATTTGCCTTTAAAAGTAGGCTAACTTTACGCACTTATATTTTTTATGTATAAAAAAAATTTAATAGCTGCAAGACATAGATTATTCTTTTGTGAATAATAGCATAAAAAATATGTCATATTTTATAATCAATCAACTTTCTGAGCTTAATGCTTCTAAAAGGCCCGGTACACAGCCCTGTTAAGAAGGGACTTGGAAAAATGTAAGTATTGCTCATTTTTTTTCTCTTCAACGCCTAAATATTGTCGGTACCCTTCTCTCATCCGCATTATATTGAAACATTCAGTCAGCGATCTACCTCATATTGAGAAACCCCCACCCCCAGCCAAACGGCACTTCAAATCGTGAATTTTTGCGGCCTCGGAATTTGTCGTGCGAATGCGTGTCAGACTGGCGGATTAGAGTAATCTACAGCAATTTTTTATTTTTTTAAACCTTTGCAACAGCCTTAAGGGATACATACCATATAATGTTGTTACATATATTTACCATAAGAGCAGATTTAGTCTCGACAACTTTATGTTCAAATAATAAATATTTTGCGCTAAAACTAGGCGATGAAACTTTTTTCAATACATTTTGTTATTAATCTGTTTTATACCATAAATAAAATCAATTGCGGAAATATTCATATATCTTATCAACCCATTTATACTAGGCTCATTATTTTTTACGTGAAATAATAATTTTCATTTTTATTATTTGCAACGATTCTAGTTTTCTTTCGTAGAAATAATATTCAGCATTAATTTTCAAACAACGCGGAGTTCATGCGCGTACTACTAGTCAATCCCGAACCATCCACCGAAGGAGTGGGAGTAATCTCGTCCCTCCCGTTATACTAAGTCGACCCCCTCCCCACAGATAGGACTTTATGCTCCGAGAATTTGAGAGAAGCTGACTGATCAACGCACCATTGAGGTGGATGCACGTAAGAAATTCTATGCCCCGACGACCAGCCCCGACGGTAACAGGTGAAAGTTAGAGCTTCCAGAAGCGACCCGAGTAAAAATGTTTCATCCTGAAATGGTCTTGGCTTCCTCTTATATTGGTCTTGAGACCATTTGAGACGTTGATGTCTTGCTCAGTCTCACCTACAAGAGATGAAAACCACAGGCAAATATGGTCTTGGAAAGGTCTTGATTAGGGCAATTTAAGTCGGTCTAGAGACGAAATATTTTTACTCGGGGATTGACCATCAAAGTTTCTAGACGCTGAAATACCATCACAAATTGTAAACTGCAATCGACCCTCTCCACTTCTAATCCGACAACTCGAAGATGCACGATTGCCGATCTTCGGAAAATTTCGGCCGTCTTCTATTTATGTATCATTCCTGATTCGCATTTAAAAGAAATTCAAGGAATTGGCGATTTTAATGTTTGGCCCAATTCTTAGGTATATGCCTCGATTTTGAGATTTTGTTTTTTTAGGTGTAGAATATTAATACTGCATAGAGGGTAAGGCGGGGCAGCGCCGACCAGTTAATAGTCAATGATTTTTGTAAATTGAATAACATGTGGAATTGATCTATTTTTTTTCATTTCGAGTCCTACATTATTATAAATCATATTTCTATAAGTATTAATTATAAACATAGAAAAATGATTTGATAATTTAATTATTTCTAGCAAGCGGTACTTCGTCGGTTTTTACCCTACACTGTGGCGTATAAAGACGACCAAATAGCTTTTTATGAAAATCAAAACATCTAAATATGGCAAAATATGATGGTAAACTTCTATGGTATTTTAAGTACTGACCAAATTACCTTTAAACATTTCCAGCAATAAAAATAAGTTGTTTTGAATAAAAATAGTAATAGCTGCAATTTAACATATTTACAATGTAGTAACATTCAGGATGCATCTCAATACCTTCCCCTGTGAAGTGGGGTGTTACACGTTTTTCACAATGCTGAATGAAGTTGTCATTTATGAATTTCAGTTTAACTCAGAAAAAAGTATCAGTTCTACATTATCAATCATTTATCAATAAAAAGTATGATACATTTTACCACCTAAACATTTGTAACCTAGTAAATTGGTCGCCTTTACTCCCGTGGCGATGCCTCAAATTACGAGATTTGATATATATTTATATATTATATAGGTTCAGTTTGTAAAATTATCTACCAATTTGAAATTGTTTGAAGTAGATGAACATTATTTTTAATCGTTCAAAATTAAATAATTAAAAACAGAAAGTTTTTAATACACTGAATTAATTTCAAATATGTATGAAAATAAAACGGACATGTGTTTTACCGAGTTAGCAGAAATTTTGAAGAAGGACAAAAAGTTCTATAAGAATTAGAAAGAAAAAGATAAATATTTATATTATTATCCTATTTGTATTACCTATCTATAAATATTTATATCAATAGTTTCAAAAATAATACTTTATTGGTAATACACTTTATCAATTTTTATTTTTATTTTATAATTTATATATATATATATATTATAACCTTTAGTTAAATTTTATAGGTTATTTTATTTTATTCTCATACGAATTATTAATTAAATTTATTTATTCAAAAGAAAACGACTTTTGAATAAGCCTTGAGCGCCAGCTTATTTTTAGAAAAACAAGCA
>JAUESI010020201.1:0-12331 GCA_032275145.1 Synergus laeviventris | reverse complement strand
GTAAGAGGAGATGATCGGAGATGGGTTAGCCCGAGTAAAAAAACTCAAGGATCTTCAAAGAAACTGAACAATTTATTGTATATGGAGAAAAACGAGATTCAAGTGCTTCGTGACACTGGGACTAAAGCTTTCTGATCGAATGAGAATGAGAACGCTCGAGCTAACCTAAAGAGTGTGACACTAGTGTTTTGGCGCGCTTATGTTTAGATTCAAATTAAACAATCCAAGTTATCTTAGAATATATTGAATATCGTTACATCATAAATTTTAAATTTTAAAATGAAAGTAAATTTAGATTCATTCGACGCAGAATTGAATAATCTTTCAGCCAGTATAGCAATAAATCTGCTAATGGCTTTAGATCTCAACTTTATTTAAGGGTAGGATTAGAATAAGTGTCAAGAAGAGAAACTTGGGACGAAGTGCTTGATTTCTAATTTAAAAATATCAAACTTTAGCAGCTCTTCGCAAACTCTAAATATTAATTAAAAATCCTAAAAGAAAATACGGGTATATTATTTTTGCGAGAGAAAAACAGAAGTGCAAAACTATTTCGAAAATTCAAAACTTGATATTTTTTGGACCACCCTAGTGTACACAGCCCTCTTAAGTAGTCTTGCTACGGAGCTTCGTCCTTCAAGAGAGTCTGTCTCGGTTAGACGCTTTATACGCTGTATATTCTTGTTATGCTTCGCTTGGATATGAGGCCCGTGTTTTCATGATTATTTAATAATCGTTAATTACTATGAAGTTAAGTTGATAGAGTGCAATAAATTTAACATTCTTTTACAAGTTTTTTTTTTTTTTTGTGTAGAGGTCTGTTAGTGCTTTATTTGAACTGAAGCTTTAACGCTATAAGAGTCAACTCTTTAATTAAAGAAATACAGTCCACTATAATTAAACCTAGCTAAATTTGAATATTAAACATTTGATTGTGTGCAAATGAATAGAGACTAAACACGCTCAATACACGGCAAACACTCTGATGGACGTACCTACAAACTTTTAGGAGCCTCAGGAGCTACTATTAATCTTATAAAATGCTCTGAAGTACCCACAGAAAGAAAACCATTCGAGTTCAAAAAGCGTTTTGCTATGGGGAAAGATATTAACTATTCTTATCATGCAATAAAAATATCGTATCTAAGAAAATTGCATTTATTTCACGTAATAGACAACGATTTTCCCTTACCCGTGGAAGGTATCATCCGAATGCCATTCCTGAATGCATTTGATAGATACAATATTATTAAAGACTTTCTTTATATTGATAATAACAAATTGCCCCTTTATGAAGACGGAACATTTGTCTCGGGAAACACAGCACAGATAACTAGGATACAAGTGGCGGATATATATAGAAAACCACGAATCAATCCCTGATGGTATGTACAGTATAAAAAACAGATAAGTGGTGGTAACTTTATGCAATTATGAAAAAAACCCATTAAAAATACAACAACATTTATAATATGAAGAAATCGAGGAAATTAAAGAAATAAGTAGAATCAGTGTTACTAGTTTAGGAGGAGATCAAGCAACAAGGATTCAAGACATATTAAAGAAAATCAGACTGGACCACATAGAGGAAAGCGAACGTTTCAATCTGTGGAAAATAATATCAGGATACAACGAAATTTATAACCTTGAAGGAGATTCGTTCCCAGGTACTGACCTGGTAGAACATGAAATAACATTAAATACAGGTAAAATAGTGCGAGGAAATAAAAAAACAAATAAATACCTTAAAAGAAAATCGTATAATAAGGGACTCTAGTTCTCCATTTAATTCACCTATTTGGGTCGTCCCAAAAAAAAAGGAAGATGCATCTGGAAAAAAGAAATGGCGCATAGTAATCGACTTCAGAAAGATAAATGAAGACACGGAACAAGACGCGTACCCTATGCCTGTTATCGACGAGATTTTAGACCAGTTAGGTAAAGCAAAATTCTTTTCTGCTTGTGTCTTGCGTTCAGGATTTCACCATATTCCGTTAAGCGAAGCATAACAAAAATATACAGCGTTTTCAACACCAGAGGGACACTTTGAATTTAACCGAATGCCCTTCGGGCTTAAAAACGCCCCTGCAACTTTTCAAAGAATGATGGACAATGCTTTGAGAATGAAACAACGTTTCGTTTACTTGGATGACATTGTGTTATTTGGCTCCACCTTACAAGAACACAACAAGAACATGATTGATCTTTTTGACATATTACAGAAAACGGGTCTCAAACTCTAACCAGACAATTGTGAGTATCTGCGGCCAAAACTTGCATATCTTGGATATTTAATAATCGAAGACGGCGTGAAACTTAACCCTGCAAATATAAAGGCAGTGAGAGATTTCAAAACACTACAGAACATCACTCTGATCCATAGCTTTCTAGGACTCAAAGAATACTACAGGTTTATAAAAATTTTGCTCAACTCAGTAAACGACTTAAAAACTTAACACAAAAAGAAAACCCATTTAATTAAACGATGGATTGTCAACAGTGTTTCGATACAATAAAGAAATTACTATGTACATCACGAGTATTGAGATTCCCAGATTACGAAGAAAAGTTTACGTTGACAACCGACGCAACCAAAGTAGGATTAGGAGTAGTTTTATCAGAAAATGATAATCTTAAATTGTTGTTATATATCCAGGACATTAAATAAAGCTGGAATTAATTATAATAAAATCTGGAAGGAACGTTTAGCAATGGTTTGGGCATGCAAAAAACTGAGACATTACCTTTTAGGTCAAACGTTCACCATTTAAACTGACCACCAAGCATTGATATGATTACTTAAAATGAAATATCCCTCTTCACTACTGTTACAATGGAGGCTTCACTTAGAACAGTACCAATACGTTGTTGAACACTTCAAAGGAAAGGAATACAAAGCTGCAGATTGTTTGTCTAGATTATTTCCAGTCATCGAAGAAGAAAATAGTATGAGAGAAACGTCCGAATCTCCGGAAGGGGATACAGGAAACATGGAAACCTCTAGTGAGAAATCAGACAGGACGGAACTCTCATGAACACCAGATACGCCGAATGAGAAAGAAGAGTCGTCAGCCAGATCACAACCACCTGTAAATTGCCTAGCCTAGTAGAGCAAGTTATAAACCTAATACAGGAGGAAAACTTTGGCGCACAATATCTAAGGAACGGAAAGGCAGCCAGGGCACAATATTTTTGGGAAAAAAAAAATTATTGAACGAGCAAGAACACTTGGAGAATGGAGAAATATGAAGCAAGAAATCATCTACTACATCAAACTATGACCGGTCTGCCAATTACAAAAGACAGTTGGAATTAAAAGACAATGTGAAGCAATCATTCATACGCCGGTCAACCCTAACGACCAAATAGCAATGGAAATTTTCGGATCCTTGCCCGTGACACTTTCAGGAAACGAATATATTCTCAGTATTCAAGATATGCTCACAAACTACTTAACCATGATCCCTCTTTAAAACATAGCGTCCAAAACATTATAGAAGGGTTATTTGACTACTACATATATCTATTCGGAGCACCTAGGAATATCCTAACAGATCAGGGACAAAAATATGTATCTGATCTGATACAGAACTTTGAAAACATGTTCAGGATTAAGCAGATAACGACAAAAGCGTATGACCCATAGAGTAATAGAACACTTGAAAGAACCCATTCAACAATAAAGAATTTATTAAAAACCAGCATCGAGAACCATAGCACCGAATGGGTTCAAAACTTGGAACATCATACTCAGGGTAAGGTTCGACGAAATTGACGATAGGCTTGGGTCCTTGCAAAGCGCTTTTGCGGTCGCTTAATATCAGTGTGACGACTATCTAGAAGGATTTGAACTAAATCTAATACAATCAAGGATTCAACGACTAGACAAAAAAAGAAGCCTTTTGAACCAACTCTAGGGTAAAAAAAAACACTTCATAGGGGATGTTTCGAAAACACTTTTTGGTACTCTAAGTGAAAATGATATAGGTTGCATTAATGAAGAGTTAGATAAACTATTCAAAGATAATACAATTCTATCTCAAGGTATTTCTAACCAGACCAAGATAATGGAATTACTTGTTTTGGATTAGATTCGAAATATGATAATTACGCAAAAGTGATTAGGTGAATACAAGAAAACACTAATTTTAAGGTAAAAAATTGAACTGAAAATAAAATGGAATTTATTCAAAGTAAAGTCCAGCTTACATGTTTACATTTATAAATAGGACACGCGAAAAAATAAGTTACTATCTCGCACCATATGAATAGAGCGTCAGCGAGACATCCAGGTACCAAATTCCAAATATTACTATTAAATTCTGCTCCTACTGATCTCAATACGCTTGAACTACACAATAGAGAAAACATTAATTGTCTTAATCAACTGGCTAATGAAACCAACAAAAATACAATAAATTTATTCATTGTCAACCAAATAAAGGTTTGCATGATAGTCGATGAATTGAGTGAAGACATCTACCTTATGATAAAAGCAACAAATGACGGGAACAAAGGAATAGTTCATCCCCAACTTCTAACACCAGACACCCTTATACTTAAGATTAAGAAATTTGAAGAAAATCTGAACGTCAAATATAAAATTACTTTGAAAGAATCCAACTTCTAGCATATCATCGACATCTCAATAGTGAACGTGGCCATCACAAAGAACCGATTTGTTTATTCTATTCACATTCATATCCCGGAAGCTGAGACACGTAAAATCAAGCACTTTATACCTATTTTCAAACAAATCAGTTTGGTTTTCCTTGCCATAATACCAGACTACGAGTACTTGTTCATGGGACAGGGTCACACTACATACGTACCTACCGACAAAACGGCTCTAGACACATGTAAAACCTATGGAAAAACAAGAATGTGTAAACGAATCCATACTACGTATTTAATGTTAGAAACACATAGCTGCGAGAACAGTATATTAAGAATAAATGTAAAAACAATTAGGGATGAGTAAAAATACTCCTCTTTCAAAATTGTCAACATCGCTTTTATACCACTTACCAATAGGTACATCCTAATCCCCTACGAACCTATATAAGTAGATACGTTGTGTGAATCATGTAAGCAAAAAATTAAAATTCAAGGTTCGAAGAAGATCGTTAGTAGGGACAAATGTATTTTGAATGGACTGAATGTAGTATTAAAATTAAGCTCTACAGAATTTTTAATGTGAGAAAGAAACTTGTACTTAGCGTATACTAAGAAACAATTTGATTCTATTAAAGCAAAACTGATACCGCTAACACAGGAAATTAAGCCTTTAAATATAATTAATTTAAAACAGTCGATGGATGACATCGAAAACGCCGTTGATAAGGTCAGTAGAGACAGGCAAACGCGAAGCTGGACTGAACAGGCTACTATCTGGTTACAGTACTTAGGCGACGCTGCGATCAGAACTATCCTAATTTTTGCGGGTTGCAAATGTGGTATCCTTGATCTACTTCGTAAATGTATCCCTCAGAAAATTTTTATATTCTGCATAAAAACAACAGTAACCGCAACCCCAACAGCGCATTGTACTCCTGCTCCTACAGCACCCACTGAGGGAGACAATATAGATTGCACTATTAAGACTGTGGATTTTAAGATAAGACCTAACGAAAACATATTTCCTGCCCCACTCTACAGTCCCATTGGGAAGGTCCTTCGCCACCGTATCCCCTGTGAGGATGTTAGTTAGTTTCTTTTGGTACATCTGACCACGTTAGGTCTATTGCATAATAAAGAAGTCCTGCAGTATAGTTCAGGCGTAAAGCACTTAAGTTGGGATTTATTAGGCATTCTCTCTGAACGGTTACATAGCCTAATTAAACCGCTTTTTTACTTCATTAAAAATCTATGTGCCATCAAATGCGCGCTCGTTTTCTTTAGTGTGTAAACCATCACCTTGTTCCAGGTTTTCACAACAAGTGTGTTCAAGCACGTGCTAAAATCAATAATTTATTAGAATTCTAAGTTTGTAAACAGTTGATGAGTAACTGATTCAGTCTGAGCTTTGCCCTTCCTTTAGGGATTTAAAAGAGGGGTCGAACATGCGAGCTCAGTGCGAAAGCAGAGAGAGAATGGAAGACACGGGCTTAGCTTTCAAGTTAAATGAAAGAAATGAAACTGTTCTAATTATCTAGTGTAAGAGCTGTGTTTAAGTGAGAAAAAAGGTGCCTGTAAAATAAATTGTGTTTTCTACTATTTGTTGTCTTTTCAATGACCAGAGAGTTCATTTGGCAATCCACATCCGGCTATTCAAAGAAAGAAAATAAGGTTAAAAATAACTTAGAAATTCCTTATTTTGAATTTGATTCTTATTATCTCGTAAGGAGATAAACAAAGTGCGACAAAGAGCAAACATGAGCTTGTCATGAAATCGCATCGGTAAAAGAGGGTGATGAAGTGTTTGAGGTGGCCAATACTCTGCATTTATCCCACAACATAAAGAACTAAATACCCGACGGATATTTACCTTGATTTTAATACTTTAGGGTATAACGACCGCACATCAAAATATTTCATTTCTTCACGCTCTCTTACTCTATAGTAACAATGGGTGTTACCAGTTCGACGGTTAGTAAATAACCGACTTGGTGCATTTTATTTGTTTGGGCAACCGTTCTTTCAGGCCGAGCTTTTAGATTTTCATTTGAGCTATTTAATTTACTCTTGCGATTATAGAGATAGCAAAACGTACACGCATGTCAAAAACATACATGGAATTATGAAACCTGTTTTTCCTGTTTAATTCATAATAACTGTCTAACAAGTTGCCTTCATTTAGGCGCTTCTCTCGGCCTCTCCCCGCATGAGCAACAGTTACGCTGCGCTTTTGCTATTCAGTAATAAGCCATTCTATAGCTATTTTGAGCCTTCCATGTCTTCGTCCGCCTCCACCTCATCCTCCTCCAACACTGCCACCCCCAATTCCACGAGTACCCGTCGGCAGAATTTCCGACGGACCTGCTAGTTGTTTTTCAATATTAACAACCTTTGAGCAAGGGGTATGTCTACTGATAAATCTGTTGTGGTTATGGTGGTGTATATTATAAATAAATGAAATGAAATTAGTAAGCTTTAACACATTATGCAAATTGATAAATTAAAACACTAATTAATTTTAAATGGTAGCTTACTCAGATTTTGGTATAGCGGGTTAACCCAGCCTGTTCCCACTCCATACTAGAAACAGAGCGATGATCGTAATCTGGGGTTTCACCTGTAGTAAATAAAACCAATAAAAAAAAAATAAAAAAATGAAAAATTGTATTTATTTCAATAATCGTTTTGTGATTGCGCGTAATTTGCTCCTCAAACTTTTACACTCGTTCGCCCACAAGTCACTCAAATACCTATCCAGATATACATAATAATCCATCCAGACACTCAGTCCACTCGACTTAACATCGCCTACCTCGGTACACGGGACGTTTTTATGAACTTCTTCGAGTGACGTCTTTTTCCTTCCTCTTTATTCCGATGTCGTGTGGCGGATGTCTCTTTGTCCTGAGGACCAAGCGAGTTCCCTTCCGAGTTCGGCGGGGGACCCAAAGCTTCTACCTGGGCCTTATCTTTTCCATTCAGGTGTTCGCTGATTACGTAATTGTCAGGGACGTTCAATTAACTTGGTGCCCCTGTTCCTTCTCGGTATCTTTCCGGTACATTACAGTTTAAAATTTATATCTAGATTTTTCGACAAGTCTCTAATGAAAACTCGTAAAATTTGGTTCAGTTTTTTTTTTAACAAAGAAAAATTTCACCCTGGTACAATATTTCTTCAATTCTTTATGATGAATTTTTATTCATGATATGTTTATGACGATAAGTATTAGCTAAATGTTTATTTTCAACGTCTTTTTTTAAACAAATTCAACTAGCAATTTATCAATTTTTACTAAAAGATAATTGTAATTTAAGCACCATAATTTAACATAATTACCAACACAATTTATTAATTAACGGTTAACCCCACATCCTTAATCACCATATCCAAATTTTGAACTTCACGATTGCAAGCCCTTGCCATTTTCGGAAATTTGCTACATCTCAAAATTTTATGAATTGTGATTTCACAAATTCAAAGTAATCGTCCATTTTGAGGATGTTTTGCACTACGCCCTCCATTGTAGTGTACGAGATTATGTGAAGGGAGATGAAGGCGTTTTTCATCAGATCACTAGGCTCCTCATCTAATTCTATTGAAGCCAAATCGTTTTCCCATACATGCTTTGAAGGTTCATAATAATTTTGATCCAGAAGGCATAAAAACTCCACATTATTGTCCAATATGTCCGTTATGAAAGATTTGAAAGAACTCAAAACTTTTGAGATAAGACCCTTATATTTATAACCTTAAGTTTTCCCGAGTGGTCCTATGGAGTATCATTTTCTCTCTTCCTCCCACGCGTATTTCGCGTAAACAGGTGTAAAAGAGACACTCGGGTTAAAAGGAACTATAGGAAAAAAAGGTTGCTAGATTATCTTTGGGGATAAGAGTGGGAGTTTATCTATAAAAACTCGAGAAAACCTCACACATACACCATTGTCATTCAGAACCCGGTTTCTAAAGTACATAAACTACTAAAATGCCTCAGTCTCAAAATTAGGTGTTTGTGACGAAGAGTCGTGGTGAGGATCAGGACTCTGTTGGACTCCCTATGAAAAACGTTTTACAATAACAAAATGTTGTATAAAAACGGAAACTATCTGCTGAGAAAAAATTAAATGAATGTGAAATTGTGAAAAAAGTGAAAAATCCGCGTCTGCATCATCTTATCTTGTCAACTTCAGAATGCCGCGATGGCCCTTTCCAAAAATCCAGCGAAAATATGATAGTAAGTCATTGAAGGGTAAAAAGCTTAAATATAAGACAGGTAATCTTACAAGTATCGGTAGAGAGCGATAGGGGGGAGGGGTGGGGGGGGGTGATGGTAAGGATTAAGTTTTTTCCGCCTTATGTAATAAAAAGCGACACTGGACTTGACGAAATTAACGATAATGAAATTAGAAATAATTATTAAAGCAACGTGATAGATGGTGCTTTGAGACAACCCTTTGTCTCTTTCTTTCGACCCGGTGCTTACAGAAAGATAAATGGTCTTCTAAAAGCCATAAATAATACCATGATAGGGCGTCAAAATTAAAAATTCATTTTTAGAGAAGAAGAAGATTGCTATCTTAAAATAGAACAAATTTGGCCAGAAAGTTGTTAAATAGATGCCAGTCACTTTGCTCCACAGGAATCTACTGACGCCCATTTCGCTAATCATCCACCTTGCCTGGCTCGAAGTCTACCTAAAAAAAGGTTTATTTATTGTAATATATGTGAATCTCACATCACCGGTGACGTAAAGACACTTCTTTTGCGAATAATACCTGTTGGAACGCGAAACTACCTATTTGCATCCACACAGATTACACAGTTTGCATCACCTAATTACATACCTCTTTTACATACTGAATTTCGTACTGTAGAAATAAATATAAGGGATCATCTCAGAATCCCAATACCATTCGAGTTTAGCACTCTGAATGTAACGCTTCAGTTCAAACGAATTGATTAGAATAATATAAGATCTGTATTTGAGATGCGCGTGTACCTACATGTGTGAGCGGAGAGAAAAGTACAAAAAATATCGAAAGAAATGAACAGAAAATGAGTCATTACGTAGAATATTATACAACTCAAGTCGGTGAAGGTGTTTTATCTCGAGTTTATATTCGCTCGAAATATCAAAGAGGACATGGAATTGGTAGTTTTCTTGGGGATATTTTTCGTCGAGTTTTACCAATTCTTACACGCGGTGCACGCACACTTAGTAAAGAGTTTTAACAGGTGGGAGTTAATATTTTGAATGATGTAGACAACAAAATTCCTCTAAAACAAGCACTCAAAAAGATCGGTTTCTCGATGTCAGAAATTGGGCTTGGTGTCTCTTTTCGAGCAAACAAAAATATTTTATTTAACAAATATTTATTTAACAATATTCTCACGGATTTCAAATCCTTTTGCAACTTTTCTCATTCTCTATATTTCACAATTTTTTGGTATTTTTTTTTAAGGAATAGAAAAGTGGTGATTGATAGAGATAGGAGCGACTTGAGATCAACAAAGAGATAAAAGGAAATAGACAAGAATAGGCGAGAAATAAAAAGAAGTGGTAATTGAAAGAGATAGGATCGAATTGAGATTGACAAGGAGATAGAAAGAGATAGGCAAGAATAGGCAAGTGATAGAAAAAATAAAGAAAAAAACCAATATCACTTATCCAAAAGAGGTCTCTTTAAGTCTGTACTAAAAAAAGACGTTAATAAGAATAGAGATGGATAAATGAGAAACAGAATTTAATAGAAATGCGGAGATTGACAAAAATAGCTTAGAGATTATAACAAGAAAGAGATTGTCAAAGATTAAGGTTGCAGAGAGCAGAGGTAACTTAGGATAGAAATTTGAGTATTGAGAAAGATGTAAGTTAGTGATTACATTGCCAGATATTGAAAAAGATAGAAATGGATAGAGAAGAGGACGTTCAAAGAAAATTGTCATTTATGTGGATTAAGATGAAGATAGAAAGAAATAGACAGGAATAGGCGAGAGATAGAACGGGATTGTAAAGAGAAGATTCAAAGGGTTAGACATGGGTGTAGATTGACATGGAGATAGTTAGAGATATATGGGGAAAGACAAAAGATAAAAATGGATAGAGACAGATTTTCAAAGAAACAAAACGTGAATGTGGATTGAGATGGAGATCGAGAGTGACAGAGATAGATGAGGATAGACAAGAGATAGAAAGGGATGGAGAAGAAGAGATGCAAAGAATAGCCGCTGATGTGGATAGGATGGAGATAGTAAGAGATGGTGGCGGATACGCAAGTGATAGAAAGGGATAGATAATAGGACCCTTTCACAAACGGTCTAAAATTAGGAACGTAGAAAATAGAGAAAAGAATTTCTGACTAAAAGTATTTAAAACAATTATTATTTGTTCCTTATTCTGTTGTTCTCGATTTTTGCAAATAAATTCAGTTTACTGCAGATGTACCATAGGATAATAATAACAAGAAAATCATCCGTTTGCGTAATTTATTGCTCTACTCATATTTCGCACTTATTCCAACTCTAAAAAATGTTTCACTTTATTTGCCTTCATGTTAAATATCTTTTTTAGCTTTTATTGTACAATTCCTAAAACTATAACAATTGCATCTAAAGTTATGTAAAAAAAACTGAAATTTACAGATACTAGAAGTCAGATATTTCAAAGAGTTGATCACTTTTAAAATCTGATGCAAACTCGCATATGAATTCTTTTAAACTACTTTCATATCTTTTAAATCAATTCAAACCAGGTCAACTGTACCACAAAATTTTCCATGAAAATCTAAATTATGAAATGAATGATATATTCGTGAAGTATTCCACCATACAAAAAAACAATTTAAAGGATTTTTCAATATTCCTTTTCTGTTTGCTAATTTTTTATGTGTTCTTGTTACTCGACTGACAATGAGCTAAAATTGTACACACATGTAGAATAAACCTTCAGTTTCGAGTTTCTGAAGAAAAAAATTGTATTTTACCTTGGAAATGTGGAAAACGAATTTTTTTACTCGCGACGTACATCGCATGGGTCGGCGGGCTCGGTCCTGGACCACCGCGGCTGCGTCGCTAAACTTGTTCAAACCCGCACGCTTCAAAATTGACAAATGTGTTATGCATTTCATTTTGCACACGTGGTTTTGATATAGTTTTCAATGAAAATCAGGACTACGGACATTTTTTGCGTGATCAGTGCTTATATTATTAAGAAAAAAATGGGTCGGCCCAATATTTGTATTTAGTAACGAAGAAGTGAAATAAAAAATTTGAAAACTGTGTTATTTTGTACGTTTGCAAATTTTATGGCACGGCACGCTACTTAGAAGAAAAAACTTTTGTTTCCAGACAGGTAGCAGATTAGTCATCAACTCAAAAATATGTAAGAGAAGATGAAGATCCGACGTTCAAATGCTAAGATGTTGATGTTTCCTTGAAAATTTTTAAAATAAATTCACTTTCACACTAGCTTGGAATACCTTCAATGAAAAAGAAATGTTTAGCTCAATCATGAATCAATAAGCCGAGTGTTTCGAGTGATAGTGACCCTGTAAACAAGGAGAATTTAGATCCATCATTTATCACAAACGTGAAGGCTGCGCTCAATGTGCTACATCCCAAAAATATTTGATTTTAAATGTAACCACTACATATGGGCAATGTAGAGTAATAATTGTATAGAAAAGGCATAAATATATAATTATAATAACCATAGGT
>JAUESI010020200.1:0-12344 GCA_032275145.1 Synergus laeviventris | reverse complement strand
AGCTGTAAATGGCTGTAAAAAAAGGTCAGCAAGAGTTTCGTCTCAGTTTTGAGACTGAGCAAGACATCAACGTCTCAAATGGTCTCAAGACTAATATAAGAGCAAGCCAAGACCATTTCAAGACATAATATTTTTACTCGGGATCCCACAGGACCCCTTCTATCTCACGAGACCGCCCAATTCCACAGTACAAGGATTTTCAAAAAGATTTCAAAAGCGATTTCAAGGAATCTTAAAGATTTCAAAGATATCAAAATTTTAATAAATCTCGATTGATTTTAAGGAATTTCAGGGAATTTCAAGAAATTTCAAGAAATTTTACAAGATTTCAAACATATCAACACTGTCCCTATTATTTCAAGTAATTGTAAGGAATTTAAGAAGATTTAAAATAATTTCAACTGATTCTAGGGAATTTTAAAGGAGTTTAATTTTCACAAGATTTCCTAAAAGGTTTCAAGAAAAAAAGCGATTCAAATAGATTTCAAGTGATTTTAAAGAATTCAAGAGGATTTCAAGATATTCTAAGTGATTCTAGGGAATTTAAAAGGATTTCAAGTGATTTTATGTGAATTTTCAAGAAATGACAGAGTTATCAAATCATGTGATTTCATGAGATTTCAAATCTTTTTAAATTCTTTAAAATCTGTGAAATCTATTGAAATCTCTTGAACCCATTTGAAATCCTTTGAACATCTTTGAAATCTTTTAAAATCCCTTTAAATCTCTATATTTGTTAAAAATTATGAAAAAAAATTTAATCATAAAATATATTGTAATCATAATTTTTATCAAAAACAGGCTTAAAGTTTTTAAAAATAAGTCCATGTTTGTCAAAAATTAATTTTTAAAGATATATGCAAACATAACCATCTTTTATTTTCTTGATGAATAATTAAATGTAGAAATTTTGAATTGTAATCTAAAATTTTTCTTGTATGCGGTGTTTTGTTTAAATTTGAACAATTTAAAATTGTTCCTTGGAAGTACATCAACTTTTCACTGCACACTTTGATAGTTTGGGTATATTCAGTTTTTCTTGTCCTTTGATTTCACGTATTCGTGTCTGACATTAAATGAACATTTTTAAACTTAAAAAGTGAATTATTACCGTGTGGTAATGAAAAGATGTAGAATAACAATAATTTAGCGGTTCAGTTAATTATCCGGGATATTTTTCGAAGTAAAAAAATTACAAATTAGATTAAAATCAACTTCCACTTCTCAGAATTTGAGAGTAGAAATTATTGGTGTAAAGAGAGGATAGTCTAGTGGTAAGGTACTACTATTCTGTATAGTTTCTATTTGTAAACAATTATACACACATTAAATTATATGTACTCTCATGTAAATTTATAATTTTTTTCAATTCCAATTTATTCAAAATCGAAATTTAAATTCAAAATCTCTTTTTTTTCGAATACCTATCTAAATTAAGAAGTAATATAAAAGCTTTAAAATAATAAAGCAGAAACTCGACCCTCAATCACTCGGAAAAGTATACATTTTTTATTGTAGTTCTCATCTATTGATTATTTATGAATGTTCTCATTTATTAAATAATTAATAAATTCGAACATAACAACATACACATATGCAAACATACCATACACATATACTCACATCCGAAACATTTTTCAGGACATCATATGAGATGTATTCCCCTCTATATGAGGAAAAGTTGATACAACTTCACAGCTAGCTAGTTTTTCATTTTGCGAACATAAGTTAATTATATATGTACGAGGAATATGGCGCACGCGAACAATATTATAATTGAAAATAAAAGTTAGTGGTAAACTGTCATATATCACGTAGCTTTTATATCCCTGGAAATGAAAATATTTATTAGTTTTATTTTATTCTAAAATGTACGATCATCAAAATTTCATAATCTTCTGCTTGACTGCTCGCAGAGTACAGTAGCAGAAAGAGCCGAGTGAAAACGAATAGGCTTTAAAATAACGATAAAGCTGAGAGAGCGTTATGGATCGATGTCGCCCATTATATTTAAACAATTTCAGGCAAGTCTACTCGAGCCTCGACTCGTGTGACAAGGTTTGGCATTAGGGTGAAAGACGTTAGATTTGCCTTGGGGAGATTCTTTTACCATCACAATAAGACATCTGCTTGGCACGAGCTTGTCTGGGGTTCGAAACTACCAGCAGACTGCAGTATGGTAAAACTACCCTTGACGAAGTCGCTCTCCTAACTCAGGCTCATGCTCGAATAATCTTCGACGTGGTAATGGGGAAAAAATGATACGCAACGAGCTCTTCTCGAGGAGACGATGAAACGGACGAAACGTTGCGTTGAGGAACCTCCACACCTGGAAGAGCCAACATGCATGTTCACGCTTCAGAGACTTGAGACTTTTGGCTAATAACGTTGCACTCAAGTCTCACACACAAATTATACAAGACGCCCCAAATTTCGGTTCGGTATACCTGTTCCAGAAATGGAGGCGGAAAAGTCTCCACATTCCACAACTATTATCACAACTATTATCGTAACCGTCAACGTTAATTTAACAGAAATCTACAACAATTAAAATGAAAATCTATGTTGAGTACGTTAATTCTTTATTTGTTAAATGTCCCTAAGTTTATCCCTAGATTTAAAATGGGGTTCTGACGAAGTTCTGGTCGGAATTTCTATTCTAAACAAAATTTTTAAATATATTTGAGAATTTATATAGGGAAACGATATATTATAGTATGGTATAGTTAATACCAGTGTTCCATTTTGGTATATTCACCAATTTTGACAGTGACGCGTTACTTATGTAAAAGGAACTTTTTTTCGGTAGGTTCTAGTGATATATATAACATTAAAATAAGTGACATAAAATAAGGCTCAAATATGAGACAAAAATAAAATCCAATATTTACCCTTTTCGTGGTAACTCTAACATTCTCTAGTAACCGCGACTCTGATTGGTTGTAATGTAAATCTGAGTTATAACTTTCGGCGCCATAATGTTTAGGCGACAACAAATGTTGATAGCGCGAAAACTTTGAGGTTACATAAGAGGCTATAAGTAATAGTCCAAATAGAAGAATACCAGAGACAATATTGTGATGTTATTGCGTGGTATGAGAAGCAAATAAAAAACTAAAGTGTGGATTTGTGGAATATTATGGCGGAGAAATTAGAAATCGAAACTATTTTGAATATACAACAGTTCGATTTCGAACGTCCGAAGGATGCATTTTCAAGCACCGTTTGTTGCAACAATATTGCCTCGCTATTATGGTATATTCTGGAACGTCGCGGCAATATTGCAGAACATAACAAGGCAATATTTAGGTGTCAAATCGATGGCCACATTCTGCAACAAACGTTGCTAATATAGGACCGAAAAGATGTTTTTGAAAAATTACATGAATTTTTAAGTAAATAATTTTCGACTACAAAAAAGGTGAATTTTCAAGCATGAAGATATGTTTCGTATAATTTTTTCTATATCTCGCATTATTTGACTCAAAATTTGAAATTTCGATTTTTTAAAAAAATTTCAAAAAGTTGCTGTGCTGATCAAAAATAATACCATAAAAATAATAATTAAAATAATAAAATAAAATAAATACATAAAAATAATTAAAAATGATCTCTGCACTTTTTTTCTTATCGCGTGCGTTGTTTAGCTTTAAATTTTCATTTTTGTTCGATTTTTTTAAAATTTTTTTTAACGAAAAAATTCATTTGAATAAATTGAGTATCCTTATTCCAGAACCAGACATAATTGTTTTTATCATAACGAAATTCTCCCTTAATAACGACAAAAAATCGAAATTCAAAATTTTGAATTTTGAATACTACACTTTTGCAGATAATTAAATTCCGCATATTTTTTTCCTCTGCAAGAAAATCGTTTCTTTTTTGGATTTTTAACATATTGCAAAAAACATGTTTTTTATAGTAAATTACTGGTTAAAAAATTGTTAAGGCTAAACTTTAAGCGCAGCGCGCGACTGGTCTTCTATGCAGTGAATTAAACTCAAAATGTAATATATGTATAGAAGTATGTTTAATCATATATAGTTCTCTTTTCCTTTTTAAAAGAAATTTTTGTTAATAACAATACTGATAAATATTAATTTATGGTAAAACATATAGTTTTTTAGAATTTCTTTTTAAAATACTATTTCTCTGCCAATTATTATATTATAGCTTTGGGTTTTTCTCATTCTTTTTGACGGAACATTTACTATTTTAGTAGATTGAAAAATTTTAACAAGTAAAATAATCTTTGGAGTTTCCATTAAAATTGTTATAAATAAGATTTTTATAAATATAAGCTTAGAGCGTTCCGTCCTAAACCATAATAAATGGTACAAATGTTTACCTTATTTTTATAATTTTATTACAAAAATAAATTATGTAAAAAGCTTATTAAAATATCCTTCTTATTCTGAAGGAAAACAATTTTTCACGTCGATGATTCTGTGTTATCTGATGAGGAATAATAATAAAATTTTACACATTTTATTTCAATTGAAGCGTTAATATTTATTTTTAAGTCTGACCCCCTTATTATTATCCGCCTATATAACACGTCAAAACGTCCCGACTCTGCATAATCTACCCATATAGAAGATCAGTTGCGCACTACGCTTAAAGTTTTTTAATCCGTCATTGTTTTTAAAAAAGCCTGTGCAGATAACCTCTTTGTACTTTTTTGAACAACTTCTCCACGGGAAGTTTTTGTTTAGTCAATCTTTCCTCGATAAACGAAACACTCAAACGTTTTGTGGAACCGATTATTCAATAGCCTATAGAAAATATCAAGAATACTATGAGGAATGTTTCCTCTACATTTTATAAAGAAATTCCAAAAACTGTAGATTTGAGCACGAGTTGAAGACAAAAATCGAATTAAAATTTGACTTTTAAAAAAACATTTTTTTTGCAAATTGTTAACAATCAAAAAAAGACATGATTTTCTTGTTAAAGGAAAAAAGATGCGGAGTTTAATTATCTACAATATAATATATATTTAAAAATTTTATTTTATTCTACTATTATTTATTCGATTTTTTAGTCGTAATAAGGGCGAACTTCGCCGCGCTATAAAAAATTATGGGGACACTCAATTGTTCGAGTTTCTAAGTATGTACTATATATGAATATCCATTGACAGGAAAAATTCGTAGCCTATATATAATGCATACAATTTTGCCATTATTTTCATTGATTTGCGACACGTGGTGCATTTTCTGGATGAAACAGCTTTTTTCCTTCTTCAAATGGGACCGTTTTTTCGTGATTTCATTCTTCAAAAGCTCCAAAAACGCTATGTAACAATCGCTGTTGATTGGATGCTCACTGCTCATACTTGCCGGATTTTATCCCCCGATAAGTATTACAAATTTTAGTATTCAAACTCGGCAGCGGAATAACTTCGCATCAATCCGCTATATTATTCTATCCGACACTTAATTGAACGATCTTAAGTGAATTTAGTTTAATAATCGCAGTTTATCCGTATTTCTCCGATTTTTATCCGACAATCTGAACTATTATAATTATTGTTTAATTATGGTATATATATATATATATATATATATTATATATATATTCCTACCCATATAGAGCTGTGTGTTATTATAGAATTTTGGTAGGCATTCCTATAGCAGCAGCCTGAAAAAGATGATGTAATATATAATGAAAAATTTGAAAAAAAGAATTGCTTTAATATAATAAATCCACTTATTAATTGCGAGAAATGTGTTTTTAATTTTTTTTTTCACTTTACACTATTTACAAAAAGTTTGATTTAAATATGTTTCAAAATTCAAAGCTTATGTAATTGAATATTAAGAAATTTATAGTTATTTGTAATTTTGAAAAATTTCGCTTACATCAATATATTTTATTTGATGAAAAATTTTTACAAATTTTAGAAACTATATTATTTCAAAAAAGTTTTTACTGCACACTTTACTATGTTTGTAATTTATTATAGTAAAGTATATTTGATATAAGCGAAATTTTTCAAAATTACAAATAACTATAAATTCCTGAATATTCAATTAATAAATGCATTAAACTTATAAAGGTCAATCGATTCGACTCAACACAAGGAATCTTTCCTCCCTTTATATTTAAAGAAATCCATAGAATTGAAGGATTTTCAAGAAATTGCACTCGATTTTAAAGAGATTTTAATAATATGAAAAATATTTCATATGCCGCCAGCAATTTGAGGCCGCATATTTATGGAAATATTTGTGTTTGGTGAGTGGTTATTTTTGTATTTTAACGCGTACTTTATTATATTATGGCACTTGCAGTTTTAACTTATAACATGTGTCTTTTTTAGGTTCTATACTTGGTCCACAATGTGAGGCCTGATATTGGGACCTGTTTTTAGATCTTATACATGTTGTTTACTTTATTTCAGGCCTTTTATTTTTCTGTATTGAATTTGTACTTTATTTCTAATGTCTATGCGGTATATTGGGGTCTTATTTTAATCCTATATTCGGGTTTCATTTTGTTGGAAGTTTTGCATTTGGTTCTTATTTTTGGGTCCTATATTTTGTAGTATGTATTTGGGCCCTGTTTGGGACTTATTTAAGGACTTTGTACTTTTGGGCCTTCCAGATTAATTCCGTTGGTTATAAGAGGGCAACCCCTTGGGCAAAAAACGGTTTTGAACATAAGGTCCTCGGTCACCTCTTCAATTCAACAGGTATTGAGGTGCATAACTATCATTTCAAGTTCACATCACGAGGCACACGTGGAACGTGCGGCAAGTTCGGCTTGGATGGTATTCTAACTGTCAGTATAACACCTTGACCATTGACCCAAACATTTTGACGGATACATTGTATAGTTAATGCATTCTGAAATTATTATTCAAGAGCAGAGATAATGATCGTGACCGAATTAATGAAATGTATAAACACTCATGAAAACAAGCAAGCTATCGAAAACTTCATAAATTAATCTGCTCGTTCAAAGCTGAACCACAAATTATGACCTAAAACATAAAACTCAAATATAGGGTCCAAATTTAAAGACACGAAAATAAGGCTAAAAACTTAATGCCCTACAAAATATAGGGCCTAAAACAATATACAAAGGTAGGAACCAACATAAATTTTTTAAAATAAGGCCCAAAATAAGATCCAAAAAGATAAGAATCTATAAATTTAAAACCCGAAAATATGTTGGATCCGATCCACAAAAAGTTCTAAAAATAAGGATCAAAATATTTTTAAAGAATTCCAAAGAATATAAGGAGTTTCAAAGGATTTCACAAGTTCAAGGGATTTAATGTGGTTTAAAGATTAGATTTCATTTTAAATGATTTTCAAAAATGTCAAGAAATTTTAAAAGAATTCAAAAAATGTTAAGAATTTTTATGTAATTTAAAAATATGTTAAAGTATTTCAAATTATTTTCAGGAACTTGAGAGGAATTTAAGGGGATTTAAGAAATTTCACAGTTTATAAATAAATTTCAAAAGTATATAATTTTAAAGACGCTTTGAAAGAGTTGAAGAATTTGCGAGAGATTTCACATGATTTCAAAGATTCCAAAATATTTTTAATGATTTCAAGAGATTTTAAGCGATTTTACGGAATTTTAAAGGATTATAACGTTGCTTAAAAAGATGTTTAAAGGATTTTAGAAGATTTAAGAGCTTTTTAAATAATTTAAAAAAATAAAAAGAATTTAAGGAGTCTCATGTAATTTAAAAATATTGTAAAATTTAAAGGCTTTTTAAAGAACTTTCAAAGGATTTAAGGCGATTTAACAAATTTAGGAAATTTTTAAGAACTTTCAGTAAAATTCATATGATTTTCAAGATTTTCAAGTATATACTAGCTTTTGCAATATAAATAATGTTTTTAAATTCCTTAAAATCTGGTAAATCTCTTGAAATCTTTGGAAATCTTTTAAAAGGCTATTAAAATCAACTCAAAGTCTTTTAATATATATGTATCTTTCACATTTATTTGAATTCTTTAAAATATATTCAATCTCTTAAAATACATATTAATTTCTCTAAAATCTTTTAAAATATCTTGAAATATTTTTTAATTTAGTTTAAATCTTGTATAATCACCTAAAATACTCAATAATATTTCAATAATTTTGGAATCTCATATATTTGTCTATTTATATCTGCTTAATCATTTAAACGCTGTTGCAGGGCCAAAAATGTTTTAAGTTTTGGACTACACACTTCTAGTACCCTCTCCCTCCCAAAAAAGCTATTTTTCTAATTATTTTTAAATCCCTTAAAATCTTTTGAAGTACTGCCCGTGCAGAAATTTTGATAGGGTCCTAATGGGGTCCTGGTCATCTTTCCATGTCGTTAATTGAAGCTGGCATTACCATACATTTTTTCGAAAAATTACGGAGCACAAAATTTTAAACATGGAGCATAAATTAGCACTAATTAAGCACTTAATTTTGATATAGCCCTTTTTTGAATTTGACAAAGTGGTAATTCGAGCTTATGGGACATCATCTTTCCCTAGTTTTTAAGAAATTTCAGGGAATTTCAATAGATTTCAAGACATTTTACAAGACTTAAAACATAAGAAGAGTGCCCACATTATTTTAAGTAATTTTAAGTAATTTAATGAGATTTAAAATAATTTCAAGTGATTCTAGTGAATTTAAAAAGATTTCAAGAAAAAATCGATTTAAATAGACTTCAAATGATTTTAAAGAATTCAAGTTTTGATTTCAAGAGATTCTATGTAATTCTAGGGAATTTAAAAGAATTTTATTTTTTTTTTATAAATAATTTAAAGTCATTTCAACAGATTTCAAGTGATTTTAAAGAATTTTAAAAGAATTTCAATAGAATTCGAATGAATTTCAAAGTTTTCAAGTAATAAAAGAATTGTATTAAGTATTTGAGAGATGTCAAGTTAGCTTAAAGATTTTTTAAGGTATATTTCATATAAAGTCAAAAGATTTTCAAGATTTTAATTTTTTTTTAATATTTGTAAATTAGGCCAAGGGATTTTTAAAGATATTAAAAAATTTCAAAGGACTTTAACAGTTATTCAAAGCATGTGAAAGGATTTCACGAGATTTTAAGTGATTTTAAGGAATTTCAAAGAATTCAAAAATGTTTTAAGATTTTCAAGTAGTTTGAAAACGAAAAATGTTTTTAAATAATTCTTTAAAATCTGTTAAATGTATTGAAATTTGCTTAAATTTGTTGAAATCTCTTGAGCCCATTTGAAATCCTTTGAAAATCTTTGAGATCTTTTGAAATGCCTTTAAATCTCTATTTGTTAAAAATTATTAAAGAAATATAATCATAAAATATATTGTAATCATAATTTTTATCAAAAATATGCTTAAAGTTTTTAAAAATATGACCGTGTTTGTCAACAATTAATTTTTAAATAGATATGCAAATATAACCATCTTTTATTTTCTTCATAAATAATTAAATGTGGAGAATTTTGAGAATTCGACCTATGTTTACCCGATGTTTGGTTTTGACGTGGAAAACGCTTCAAGGCCCTGTTTCATTATCAACAATATCTCAGTTTTATTACATAATTTTAAGGTAGGAATACCAATGTAACACTGGTATTAATGAGTTATTACTTATACTATATACTTATCTTTGTCTCATAAATGCCTGGTTATATAAAAATATTTTTATTGAAAATAGAAATCCTACATAAAGTGTGCGAACTACACACACTATTTAGGTTGGGATAGATTTCTTTTGGATGAGAGATATTGGTTTTTCAAACATAACACCTAAATGCTTCTTTAGCTTATTGGATTAAAGCGCTGGGCCGACTGCGAACTCAGAGCTTGCGGGTTCGTGACCCCATACGTGCGAATTTTCCACTGTTATATCTGTTAGTGGTAAGATTAGAAAAATCTCTATAAACAAAATATTGTGTTTAAAATATTATTATGCATGTTTAAAATTTGTAAGTTAATAACTTTAAAAGTAAGGCGGATAGGAAAAGATTGAATAAGTATGAGAGATAGAAAGATATTATCAATTATTTTTTGGAAGATATAGACTGAGTGATAGAAGAAAATAGAGAAAATGGTTAGCAGAAATTAAACTTTTTGGGGGAGAAATAGACTGAAAGATAGCGTTTGATGGATGCAAAGTGTGTACTTGGGAGGGATATAAAATCTCTATCCTTTTCTATAATATAAAAATATTTCTATTCTTTCTATCTTTTTACTTCCAACAGGGAGGTTTGTACTCTGCATACCTGTGGGAATAGAAGCTTTTCAAATCTTTTTCGTAACGAATATAAATTTGCTAATTTTAACAAGGTGTATTCAGTAGAAAGTAGAAACCCCTTTTTTTACATTGGCAACCGATAGACCTATGACCTATGACCTGGGTACATAATATTTGAACGTAAAATTCCCCGCTCTATCGATTGGCGATGTAAAAAAAGGGGGTTTCCATTTTCTTAAATTTGGCCTTGAGAAAACCTTGAAGATCATATGCAAGGTCAAAATAAAGGTCACCATTGAATTTCTCGTTGAAAGTTACATGCTTTAAAAATGACCTTGCCTCCCTGAGAAATATCTTATTTGAAGAAATAGTATTCAACCGTCCCGGGACGCCGGCACTTTTGTGACATCTGGTATATTTGACCAATATTTTTGAGGACCTTTACTGGCGAACTTTGAAGGTGAACTTCACTCACCAGGAAATCAACGTTTATTCTTAGTTACGAAAAAATATTTTATTGACTGCAGGAAACAGGCGTTAATCCGAAGTTTAGGATCAGCTTAACTTCCGAGCAGAGGTGAATTGGGGAGTATTGACTTAGGGTAATAAAAATTATAGGTTTCATTGATACGACTGATCTCATTCGTCTTGTATAGACTTTTTCATTCTACTTGGTTCTGGAGATGGAGATTCTGAATAAAAATCTGCAGCTGGCATCTTCGCCTCCCTTCACCACAGTCAGAGAGCTATTGTGCTCGGGGCACGGGCTAGACTTTTGTTCCGGGCTATTGTCAACAGACGATACTCTAGTGCAGCGGGTGACTTTCGATCCAAGAAAAAAATCGTAATCTATAGGGGACTTAAGAAAAAACACTATAAAGTCGTCGGGGCGAAGTTGCAGATTAAAGAGATTTTGCTCAATTTATGTAAAATATACTATTTTAGTCTTTTTTACAATATATATATATATATATATATATTAGAGTGGCCCAAAAATTTACATTTTAGAATTTTCAATGGGTGCCTTTACAAAATTTTTCTTTACAAAAAAAAAATCATTTTTACTACTCGCTCAAAACCATTTAATTTTTATTTTAATGTAAGACTAAAAGTAAAGAAACTGTAAGGTTGCCTTAAAGTTCAATTCGAATAGTGAAAAGGCTTTTATGTTTATTACCCACGTGGAAAAGTCAAATAGGGCCTGGCTGGGTTCCAGACAGATTTCCCAAGTAAGAGCTGGGCCCCAGTTGGGCAACCCAGTCTCACCCCAACGGGCTGTATATAGCTTTAATTTTTATAATTAGAAATCCGGAATAATTGATATTCATTTTCTTGAACCAAGAATTTTTATATTTTGTACCAAGTATCGGCCAAGTAAATATGTTTACTTGAACCAAGGTAAATTAAAATTTTTTTTTTAATTGAAAAAAATTTTTTTTTTTAACCTCTAAGCATTCATACGTATATTTTGTTTATGTTCTCACTTCTTAATTCTGTAAATATTGTAATACTACACGTATGCATATGTAAATGTGCTATCTGGGCTTTTGATGGGTATACCCGCTTTATGCCCAAACAGAAACCTAATATTCTTTCTTTCCATTAGCTTTAATTTTTATAATTATTAGAAATCCGGAATAATTTAAAAAATTGCCATATTTACGTGAGATTGCGTTCCGCCTATCGTATGATTAATATAGTACTTAAATTAATTTCTTTTTTCTTAACTGGAACGCCTAATTGGCGCCCACTTATTAACTGGGCTAAATTGGGCAGATTTCCACACGGGTACTCCATCATTCAACCCTGTAACTTATCCTCTTTACAGGACGCCCTTTGATACTTGAAACCTTTTTTTTCCTTCAAGAGACTATTTTCCCAGTTTGTTAGTTTGGGTCATCAGTAGATATTTTGCTTCCAAAAATGATTTCAATATGCGGAGTCCTTTCTTCTCGTCGCACAAGTGCCGAAGCTCGAAAGGAAGGATAATAAGTTTATTATTGCGGCTGTCATAAATTCTTCACCAGAACACTTTAAGGTGCATTTAAAACAAAATTTCTCGTTTTATAACTCAACTTTTCCTCTTGTTTTTTATATGTAAGTTAAATATTTATTATATTTTTATTTCTATAAATCAGTTTATCAA
>JAUESI010020199.1:0-12381 GCA_032275145.1 Synergus laeviventris | reverse complement strand
TCCCAAGAAAGGACTGGCGCCCAACTATCTCAAAAATTAAATTATGGTTTTGTATTATTTCTATTTGTTTTATTTAAACAAAAATAATTATTTCTATTAGGGTTCTTTGTGCGCTCTTTTCAGAGACTTTTAATTATATTATATAAAAATAATGGAAATTAAAAAAAGGGCCGTCACAACTCTCACTGCTGGTAGCATTAAAAAATAGTATTCATTTATACACTGACCTAGAGTATTAAGGAAATTTGTGAAGACGAGATCGATTTATAAAGTAGAGAACATAGGCTCGAGACGAATTCGAGTGTTCTTCTTGGCAGTACAAGGAATTCTGACTATTGACACTTGAGATGAATATTAGTAGTAGCGTAGGACCTTGACAGAAAACTGGAGATGGTACTTAACTTGTAAAGAGATCCAAAATTTACTTTGAGTACGGTCAAGATCTGTGGGTCTCTAAATGGGGTAATAACTGCATTGAAGGATCTTTGTCTAGTTCCAGATGTCAATGAGTTTTCTAGTGGCTAGATATAATGCAATAAAGAGCTTAACGGGTCCTAAGCTGGGACCGGATGAGTACATGTGTTTTTGAGTAGCGGAGAACTATAAAGTATAAAAATGACCCTTACTTTAAGATTTCTGAAATTCAAGGTTTTCAGTAATAAACATTTGTCTGTTTTACAGATGTTTCCGTAGGCTGTTAGAGAGAAAACAATAAAAAAAAACTAGAAAGAAATATGTATTCGATTTTAGAGATAGTATTAAGGCTAAATAATTTCTAGCTGAAATGTTAGTAAAATGATACGACGTAACACAAATGAATGTCAAAAAACAGAGTTATTGGTATGAATTTCATATCAGTGAACTTTCACTTGCTGTATCTTTTTAAAAAATAAATTGAAATATATGAAAAAAATCAGGTGGTATCTTTAACATGTTGTTTATAAGTAGGCATGATGAAAATATAAAATTTTTAATTATTTTCACGTATACGGTTAATTATAGAGAAAAGTGTTATCTAAGGATCTAATAGTGATAAAAAGGTTTACTAAAGCTTTAAATATTAGCTTCAACTTAAAAAAAAGAACATTCAAATCGGTTTGAGAAATGGTTTCCTAATATCAATTTGTCCATGGAAAATTTTTTGGCCCTATTATGTCCCGTCAAAAACTTATTGTGAAAAAGTAAATCTTTAGTATAAATTTTTTTTTAAATTTTTTCAAAAATGTGTTACATAATAAACAAAGTAAAAAATAACAATTTTTTAATTTTTATGTCACCAAAAGTAATCAATGTCGAGACAAAAATAGAATGAATATTATATAGAGACAAAATGTTCTGAACTCGGAGAAGGTTTGAGAAAGAGAGAGTGAGAAAAAATATGACACATGGGGAAAGCTCATAATAAACTAGAATTTTTACATGAGATTATTTGTTAGAAGCTATGACCATCATAAAAGTACCATAGATAAATAGGACTTGCTAAATATAAAGTCTTCACATGTGTCACTGTTTCTTACATACTACCCTACCGTTCCTACCATAGAGCCGCCATATAAACTCTGACAAGAAAGGTATCTTGTATACATTTTTTTTCTATATGAAAAAAAAATTAGTTAAATTCTTAATAAATAAAATGTTACGAAATTGAATTTTTAGTAAAAAAAAATTTGTACAGATTTTTTGTACTGTAAACCGTCGTAATAGTACAGAACTTAATTTACTTTAATAATCGAGAAATATTATTTTATTCAAAATGCATCATATATCCAATTTTAATGTTCCAACCCAAAATTATCAAAAGTCAAACGCATATCAACTGTAAAATATTATGACATTTTACGATTGATTCGTATTGACGAGTTGGTAAGCGTTGTTATGGTGCTAAGTGTGATATGGCCGCGTACACGCGAGCGAAGAAAACGGCGACGATCTAGAATGCTAGCTGCCGTCTCGCGGTACCGCGGGGTGACGTCGCTGGGGATTGGGAGAACGTCTTCGGGGAGCTGACAGTCGGGATCAGGAGAATATCCCCTTCAAAAAGTTCAGCCGGGGTTGGTAACGGATGGTTCGGGCTAAAAAACAAAGCCGCTACCATTAGATTATCCCGCGATTTTTCGCGCGGAGTTTGTAGAGGGGACAACGGTAAAACCGCGGAGAAATCTGGTACCGTTGGTACCGCGCTGGCCATCGCGATAGTCTTCGAGACGTTTCCGGAGTCGAGGTTTCTCGCGACACGGGCAAGATCCCGAGCCGCTGCACGTTCTCGCTTCCCGGGGCGATACGGGGCTTTCCGCGCTTTTTTCGTGGGGCAGTGCCGTTATGGGGTCTGTACGCGGGCATGGAAAGACCGAATGAGTGTCAGAGGGCGAGACGCAAGGATGATAGCGAGTTCCGAAGGTCGAATGTCGATGGCTTTCACCACGCGACTCGGGTTACAGCCGGAGGTTCTCACCACGCGGCAACGCGTCCGAAAATTGATATCATCGGTGGCTTTCACAACGCGGCGATACATCCGAGAAACGATATCGTCGGTGGCTTTCACCACGCGAGTCGGGGTACGGCCGGTGGTTCTCAACACGCGGCAACTCGTCCGAATTGGGGCCGTCGATAATCCCGTTCCCTAAGGCTGCGGCACAATCGAAACACAAACACAAGAATACGTGCAACGAAAAGAAAAACACCAGGGCGACAAACAAAAACAAACACAAAATATTGTACTGAACTTCAATTTATTTTTCGAATCGGAAAAAGTTTAAGACTCCGTCAGTCTTAAATGGCTGACAGGCCCGTGAGTCCCCAGACGCTTTCTGCTCGGAGAGAGGGCAGAGTTCTCGCCAGCGGATTGGCTAGCGGTGACGCTTTGTTTGGTGATCCCGCCCTCTCTGCGCGCGTCGAGCATTCTGGTTTAAAAAAAAAATATTATTTTCTGAATCTAAATATTAATACGTCTAAATATAAAATCTAAAATAACTATCTAAGACCTGGTTCCTCAATTAAACCTTGTCGAAAAACATGAACGAGTCTATAATACAAGTAAATAGTAAATTATTATTTATAAATTTAAAAGGGTTAAGGTGATTCTCGATACGTTACTTTTTTTTTTTTTGTGTGTGATTTCCCCTCTTATCTTTGGTAAATCAGATCTCCACTTGCTGATCGCTTATGTAATTTGATCAGAATTACAATAATGATTCGTAGCAGAGGAAATCGAATTCACCGATAAACTGGCAGTGGGATAGAGAGAGAAAGAGAGACACGCCGCGGCGTCGGGACGCTGCCGGGCTGGGGGCCGCGTGCGTGCGAGAGAGAGGGGGGGAGGGGGAAAGAGATGAGAAAGAATGTTTGGGTCAGGGAAATTCGGGGCTGCTGGCAGCTACTGGATTTAAACGAGGAAGATTCGCCTTGCCAGAGCTTAAGTAATAAAGTTACAGTACTTTGGCCCTGGCAAGGAATTAAGTTATAAAATGATTCAATGGCACGTTGTAGGCAAACTCTTAAGAAGCACCGAGGAATGCGTTGTTCGTCACGTAGACCAAACCGTGAGGAAAAACTTTGTGTTCTTTTAAAGTGGTGGTCAAACTAGTGTTTGGACGTACGCATTCCCAGTGGTTCTCTAGATATAAGCCTTGGCTTATAACAACGTACACGAACTAGTGCAGAGTAACCTCTACTAGGCAAGAGACATATATATGTGTTTGTCATCTGGTCAGACTCAGTATGCTACTTAAAAGCACTGTGGATTTCGTCGCTGTTAAACTATTTAATTATCATGTGAGATTCCTTTCCGAGAAATATACATCTTCAATTTTGTTTTTCGTCGTATTAACGTTTTTTTAATTAAGTGGAAAATGGGAAAGTCTTCCCGTAAAAGAAGGCATAGGTCCAGATCCCGCTCGCGTTCTCGAAGTGGCTGACGTGGACGACCTTTATCGAGAGCGTGTCAAAAATCAGGTTCAGCGTGTACGCCGGACGCCATCAAAAGAGCGTACGAGTAGCTCGGAAAAATCTCTGTGCTTTGGCAATGAGAGTCCTCAGATTGGCAAACATTATTATGATAACGAAACCTATAAACGAAATGAAACGCGTAAGTACTTACTTTTCGATTAGAACGGTAGGCTCATACCTGAGATGAGATACACCGTGTCATAACCTAGGCGGTGGGCCCTCACATAGGGGAGGGACATACCGTGCTATATTAACAATAAGCCTACAAGTAGTAGTTGTGGGATAAGTCATGCTCTACAGTAGATAATGTCTCAACATCTCTGTTTCATACAGGTCGCTATACCTCGTCCGAGAGGTCCTTTTCATCTGATAGAGAGACTATTGTCTCTGCACTTGTGGTAAATAATCCTAAAGATAATCCTTTAGACAATTTTGGCACTGCAGATCCTCTTGAAAAAGAGATCTTCGATTTGCTTGGTGAAAAAGCCTCGACAGCAGAGAATAACGATTTAAACTTGCATCCAGAAATCGGCGATCGTTGGAGGATCTGGTCTAATGATGGCTTAAACAACAATATGAAAAAGGAGGTTCTTCATAAATATCCGCGTAAAGGTAATTTCCACTTTGAAGCTCTAGTGCTTAATGCAGAGGTGGAAGCGTCGATCAGTGAATCGGTCAAAGAAAGAGACAAATTTTTTACTGCAGACTAGAATACTATAGGTTCTGCTTTATCAGCGCTAGGCACAGGTCTCTCGGTTTTGTTTACAACGAAATATGAAGAAGGAGAAAGAGAAAAAGCCATAAAGTGTCTTTTGGATGCAGGAAAACTCTTTTCTGAGTCTTATTACCAAATGAGTAAAACAAGAAAAGTCTATATTTACCCGAGCTTAGATCGCAAGGCTAAAGAGGTTTTGGAACGTGGAAAAACCGATTTCTTCCTGTTTGGTCAGGAGTTATCAACAAGACTAAAATCAGAGAAATCAATGGAGAAGGTCGGCTTGACCCTCTAGCTTTCGCAGCCTGCGAAGAAACCTCCTTTAAAACCAACGCAGTCGGGAAACTGTAAGGCCCTGTCTGGGAGGAATCAGGGCTACCCCCAGTCGGGCTACAAGACAAGAGGCTCCTTCCATCGTGCTCCACAGCGCAGCAAGACCTATCAGAAGAGCAAAATGCTGAGCTATACACAGCGCCCACAAGGTCATTACAAAACTCAGGACAATTCACCTCAAACAACGCAGAAGTAGAAATGGTAAGAAAGGTACCAGGCATACTTAAAAAATTCGCTGACGTCTGGTCCGAGTTCACTAATGACAAGTTCATTTTGAGTGTTATTAATGGTTATAAAATTCCATTTAATGAACTGCCAGTACAATTGCGTGTCCCTTCTGATCCAGTAACAAGCATTACAGAGGTGGACGATTATTATGACTCAATCAAACGATTACTAGGGATAGGAGAAATAAAAAAAAGTAATCCCAGTAACGGGCAGTTCCTATCTAGCTATTTTTTAGTTGATAAATCTAACGGCACCAAGAGATTGATTTTGTACTTAAAAAAGCTCAATGAGTTTATCATACCAGAACATTTTAAAATGGAAGACATTCTTACGGTTATAAAGTTGTTATCACAGGATTCTTTTTTGGCTAACATAGATCTTTGTGATGCATATCATTCAATTGCTATTAGGCCTAGTGGTAGGAAGTTTTTGAGGTTTTCATGGAAAGGACAGTTGTTTGAATACACATGCCTTCCTTTTGGTTTGTGTAACTCACCGTGGGTTTTCACAGAAATTATGAAACCAATTTTGAATTCCCTCAGAATTTCAGGTTTCGTGTCTGTGGTACATCTTGATGATTGGCTCTGTCTAGGTTTTGTTATGTCTCATTAATGCAAATAGAACTATAGAAGTGCTGGAAAAGGTGGGGTTTGTTATCAATCATGAAAAAAGTAATCTTAGACCAGCCGAAACTTCTCAGTTTTTAGGTTTTGTAATTAACTCTCCCAAAATGTTACTTGAGTTTCCTGAAAAGAAAATGGATAAATGAATAGAAAAAATTTTGATTCTTAGGAATAAAAGTGAATGCCGAATTAGGGAACTTGCACAGATAGTAGGACTTATGACAGCTTCTTATCCAGCTTTTCGATATGGGTGGTTACACACGAAGTCCTTTGAACGACAAAAGTATTTATCTCTACTAAAAAGTCGGGGTGATTACAATGCCAAGATGCATTTAAGCAGCTCATTGCAAGTGGAGTTTAACTGGTGGTTGAATACTATTCCGGGTGCGTATAATCCAATTAGGTCAGGTCAATATAGTTTTGAAATCTTCTCAGACGCCTCTAAGACAGGTTGTGGTGCTTATTGCAAAGAAGAACTGACGCTTCGTTTTTGGACAGAATCAGAAATAAAAGAGCATATTAGTTATCTAGAGCTTGTTGCAGCCTTCTTTGGCCTCAAATGTTTCGCCAGAAATTTTTCGCATTGTGAATTATTGCTTAGAATCGATAACACAACGGCAATTTCTTAAACAAATCGAATGAGGGGTATTCAATACCCTAAACTTAATGGAATTGCGCGAAACATTTGGGAATGGTGCGAAAAGAGGGAGATGTGGCTTTTCGCTTCCTATATAGCTTCTAAGGAGAATGTTGATGACGACAATGGCTCGGCATCCACATAATGGAGTCGGCATTCTCTCGAATAGTTGAAGTCTTTGGCACTCCATCTATTGATCTATTTGCGCCTAGATGTAATGCCAAATGTAGTGACTATTGCTCATGGCATAGTGACCCTGAAGCATCAGCTGTAGATGCGTTTCCGCTTGACTGGAAAGGCCTAAACTTTTATGCTTTCCCACCCTTTTCAATGATTCTTAAAGTAGTTAGGAAAGTTATCTCAGACCGGACACAAGGAATTATAGTCTTTCCTGAATAGTGGACTCAGGCTCGGTACCCATTATTAACCTCTTTACTTCTGGAACCCCCAATAACATTGAAACCTTTGGCTAATTTACTGCTTTCTCCATGCAGATCTCAACACCATCCACTGGCCAAAAGTCTTGTTTTGATGGCACGGAAAGTATCCGGGAAGCTTTCCGTAGAAGAAACACGCCTGAACAAGCAGCTGATTCTTCTATAAAACAATATTCTAGTGCGATTAAGCAGTGGTTTGATTTCTGTTCTAAGTCTAATTTAGAACCATACCAGGCTAACGAAGGTCAAGTGTTAGAGTGTCTGACAGAGAGGTTCCATGCGAAGGCACAATATGGACACTAAATAACTATCGTGTAGTCTTGGGACTTCTATGTGGAAGTGAAGTGTCCTAAAGTATTTTGATTACGCGTTTCTTTAAAAGGGTTTTTTCACATAAGACCTACAAAACCCAGGTACGAAGATACTTGGGATGTTTCTCCTGTTTTAGAGGCTATTGCAGTCTTATTTCCCTTAGACAGCCTTTCATTGTCTCAACTTACTACACGTTTAGTAGTACTGTTAGCTCTAGCGACAGGCCACAGGAAGCAGACTTTAGCAGCAATTAAGCTACAAAATTTAAGAAAAAATGACCAAGGCTTTACTATAAAAATCGATAGTTTAATTAAAACCTCTCGTCCAGGAGTATGTCAACTTCTGCTATTAATTTCTAAGTTCCTAGAGAAGCCTCAATTATGTGTGGCTAGCACCCTTCAAGCGTATTTAGATAAAACCGAAGACCTAAGAGGCGATAATGATAGTTTATTAATCACTACGAGACAGCCTTATAAATCGGTTACTACACAGACCATTGCAAGATGGATTAAGTCTTTTTTGGCCAAGTGTGGCGTCAGTAGCAGTTATAAAACGTGGGCACATAGTTGGTGGAGTGGGTTTGCTTTTTTGTCGGCATATCGAGGCGATACTGTACGTGAAGTAGCGGTACTACATATTTATTTCTCAAAGGAATCTCTACATATAATTACGATCGAACTTCACAACAGGTAAGTTCGTTTGATCGATTAAATATGCTGCTGAAATAAATATTTGCATCTAAACGTGTACTTTTTTTAATGGCTAGAGAAGTATTTTTGGGACATTTTTTGAAAACTTTAAAATTTCGCATTTCCATTTGGCGTTTCACGAAAACCGTAAAAAAATGTACATGAGACTGACTTGTGACAATTTTAAGCTGACATTGCTGAATATTATGGACTCTAGAGATTGGAGGCGACAATATTCATTAGTCCTTACAAAGCAGGTGACAACCGATATTATTGTACGTGGACTTACCTCTACCTAAATTCTCTCAAAGTAGTACTGAGCAATTTGCTGTGAGAAATTTTGACAAGTCAGACGATTTAGAACATTTCGAAGTAGGATGAAAATATTTTCGAAAAATATCAAATTCAAAATATAATCTTGACATTAAATTAAGAAAATGATAAGATTTTTTTCGTTTTCCAATAAATAGTCAAAAAGTAGTAGGCCCAATAGTATCCTAATAGTATTCGAAGAGTTATTCAAAATTTTATTCAGGGATAGTGGTTCAGTGGTTCTCATGACTATCTTTTCAGCTATTTTCACAGCGAGTAGAAAAGGTTTTTGTGGTAAGCCGTTGACTTTTTTTTTGTTATACAGACATCGAATTTACTCTTCATTTACTACTGGGCGGCCATTAGTAAACTAATAGTAATCCAATGGTGATTCAAGAGTACGCGATTAGTGGGCCCAATAGTATCCCAATAGTATTCTAAGAGTATCTCAAGAGTACTTTTTCGTAAGGGGTGAACTGCTCTGAAAAGATGCATTTGTAAAAAACTGGCAAATAATTCCTTTTTTACATATTTCTAACTTTAAAATAACAAATAACTCACTCTAAAAAATGTTGCAGTACTTCCACCCTCGACAGCTCCGTATTTAATTTTTGTCTGTTTTGCAAGATCTTCGGCGCTCTCAATTGGGGAATCCATTCTTTCTACCGTCAGAAAGGCTGCTAAATTTGCTGTATACGATGATATCATAATTAGAGTGAAAAACCACCACATTCCAGCTACCATCCGAGTTGACACTGCCCTTAAATAAAAAATTTGACACTGCAGATCAGTCTGATCATACCAACATTTTTTTATTCATACTTATCATATGGCATGCGGGCATCTTTTCAATAGTTTATGTTTATGATAATTTTAAAAAAATTGTATTTTAAAATTTATTATTAATCATCAATAATTTTATTTTAGCCTCTAAAGAAATGACATATAGCATAAAAACTGCTTTTAAAAAGTAAAAGTCTCCAAATGAGTGAAATTTTAAGGATATAAAATAAGTTAAGAAGGATTTCGAAAGAGTTCAGGATAATTCTAAATATTTCATAAAATTCAACAGATTTCAAAATAGTTCCAAAATATTCCAAAATATTTAAAATTATCTTAGGATATTGCAGAAGATTTAATTAAATATATTTCAATGAATTTTAAGATTTCCAAGATTTAAAAAAATTCAAGAACATTTTTTATATTCTCAAATTACACTGAACTCCCGATATAAGTTGACTTAATCTAAGTCCTTCCTAGAATTTTCAACGATTGTATTTGGTATATACACTGTCAAATGTGACCCAAAATCTCAATTAGAACATAGCCCTACTTAGTTAAGAAGTGATACGTTATTAGAGGTACTTATTCGATAACTACTGGATTTCATCCGGGTTTGACCAAATTTTTAGCAGGGGTTCCGTGTTTTCGTCCGAAATAATTTCAGATTGAGCCTGATAATTTTCCATGTAAACTTTAACGGTAATTATTCCAAGTTCTGAATTGCGGCAAATTTCCGATGTAATAAGACTCTATCTGGAGATTCTTCTTTGTCTTCCTCTATTCTGGTGATGTGCAGTTTGCTATTATTTGCTTGATTTTTGCAAATTTTGTCAAGCTATTTACGAAATGCTACTTTCATCCTGTGGCTATTACGCTATGACCTTTGGAAACAATTGATTTTTAGATTCTTCGTTGTCATCCATCTTGGAGAGGCTTTAGTTTCCTGCATGTCTCGTTTTATGTACAAAATCGTGCTTTTCATCGCTCCAATGTGATCCCGAAATTCGAAAATCAAATCGTAGTATCCGGTAATTCTGCAGCTTCAACCACCTACAGGTCGCTGAATGCACTTAATCGACTGACGCAGACAAAATGCATTTTTAGAAAAAGAATTTGCAAATTTTACGAGCATCTCATCCGAAAGATCTTAAAGCCCCACAAATTCACGAGACTTTTTGCCGAAAACAAATATTAGCTTTGAGCTTGGCTGTCCAAGACATTGGATACATAAATTATTACTAGCATGATTTAAATTGCAGCAAGCCTAAGATATAGCATCCAGACTAAGTTAAGACGTTCAAGTTAATCATGTGAATTGAAACTCACTGTTCGATAATTAACTAATATATAAGGTAATAGATACACAGCTGTTGCTTATATAATTCGTCCGTTGACATTTTTTGTCTTTTGTTAGTTTAAGATTAAAATATAAATATATTTTTTACCTATGATCAGTCGATATACATATTTAGATTTTTTTTATTCATAGCAAATAATTGATCGAAAAAATTTTGAAATTTCCATTCACAGCTTTTCAAAAGACAAGCTCTGTCATGGGGCAAATTAAACAAGTAGCAACTGTACCTTTTACCGCTATATATATATAATTAAACAATATTAGCTATTTTTTGTTGTTTTACTCAACAAAGAGTACATCATAAATATAAGTGTAATTTCTTGTAAAATGTTTGTTAAGTTCGACTTACTTCGGTGCTATATCAGAGCCTTGCTGCATAAGCGAGCCTATGGTGAACCAGAGGGAGTTTAGGAGAGTAAACTCGTTTTCTAGGACTTCAGTTTGACCATTGCATGGATGAGGATTCTCCCACTCGTAAGGGCTGAACCTGTAGACAGGTGAATTAAATTGTAATAAGTTAAAATATCAGGGTAGGGTGTACTTGCATCTCAAATTAAGCATTTTATCAAAAAAATAAAGTGTACCAACTTTCGGTTGGATTGCTCAAATTTGAGCGATCGTTCTTGATCTTGAAATCATTTGTGAAAATATTATTTAACATTCTAAGATGACTTATGGATTTATTCGAATTAATCCTGCTTGAAAAAGTTCGGATTGACCCTAGATCAATTCGCATTGCAAGTGCGAATTGATACGGATTAAAAAATTTGTTCAGAATGATTTTGGAGTGGATCGAATAGAAGTATTGGTTATGACTTTGCATTATTTTGGACAGGAGTTTTGCTTTGGACTTTGGATTGGATCGAATTGTTTCAAATAGGAATTTTTTTATTTGACTTTTGATTAGATTGGACTAATTTGGATGGAAATGTTTAGGCAGATCTTTGATTGAATCGAATTGCTTCGTATAGAAAATGAGGTTTTTATTTTGTATTTATATGGATAGGACTTTTTGTTTTTACCTGGGATTGATTTGGATTTTAATTTTAGCATTTTGTTTTAAGTTTGCTGGATAGCTCGCATTTCAAATTTTATGACGTTTCTGATAAAAATCGAAATTAAGGGGGTCTGAGCAAAACTCTTGAAGTTATTGTCTAGTTAATCTCCTGTCTTTTAACACTATAGCTCTGACAGCAGCGGTTTTCGAAGATTACTCTTAGTTTTTCTCAAAACTACTTTTACAAAGTCATTTAAAAACTACTTGACCGATTCATTTTAAACTTGGTACACATTTTCTATATATAAAATACCTCCCCCCAACGTTTAGTTAACATTTTTTTTTTCACATTAATGGGGTTTCCCACCCACAAAATGGCGGAATTTTTCGTGAAAAATAGCAGTTTACATTTTAGATGGCCACCAAAAATTTTTTAATGAAAAAAAAAATAATCAAAGAACGTTGGGAGGAGGATTTGATAATACTTTGACTAAATTTTAATGGTTTTCGATTTCAGATAATTTCTGACCGAGATATAGTGAACACCGCAAATTGTTTTTTTCCTAAGACGCTCTGGGGCAAGCTCTGTCACCGGCTTGTTTTTGAATATTTCCGAATGAAAAAATTACAGAATACTGCTAAAAGTATGCTTAATAATGTACAAAAAGTTTGATCAAATTTTCTCAATCCATACTTTTAACAAAAATTCACAAAAAAGGTGTATCTTTTATATGCTGAAACCCTTACTCCCCCCTTAATTAAATCGATGTCAAACTCGGTAAGCGCATGTAAGCGTGTTGTACTACGCAAGCGTACTGGGAAAGCGTACGTCCAAACACTAGTTGACTACCACTTCGAAAAAATAGAAGTTTTTCCTTAGGATTTAGTCTACGTGACGAACGACGCATTCCTCGGTGCTTCCTAAGAGTTTGCCTACAATAGGCTGGGGCGAAAAACCAACATTGTGCGTCCAGGAAACGCCTGGGTGCGGAAAAGTGGCCCAGTCCAATCCG
>JAUESI010020198.1:0-12382 GCA_032275145.1 Synergus laeviventris | reverse complement strand
TGAGCGTCTGATCAATAAATTTAACCGCAATTTCACTCTGTAATGAATTGTGCGCTCATGCATCCTAGATTTTTTTCTGAGTTTTTATTTAGCATCTTCGCTCGCTAGTTTTTCTCTCGATTTTTTTGATGAAAAATATCTTTTTTAAAAATAAACATTTAATCGGAGTATTTTTAGTCATAAAGTTTATTTATTTTGAGTTCTTTTTATAATATTGGCAAAAATTTTAATTTACAGTTTTATTTGTGAGGTGACACATTTACATGTTATGGAATACCGGAACAGCTGTGTAAGCCTCAGGGCACCGGAAGCACGAAATTCCAAACTATGGGTCCATGTATGACCTGGCCTTCCTGCCTGGCCTTATAACATATCTGGGGTTCAATTCGTTCCACTCATCCTTCCCCACAATAACTCCTTTAGCCAATCGATCAGGAATTTATAAGATCATTTTCAAGGAACAATATCCATATTTAGAAATAACTGTAATAAAGCAATATTTCAAATCGTCAGATACATTTTTTCTAAAACTTTTTACCTTGGAAAATAGTTATTCTCAGTTTAGCCATAATTCTGATTTGGAATTATAATTTTCAATTTCAAATCAGTTGGAGCTATAACCTCAGTCTTTAAATTCTATCAAAATCTGCAGATCCTTATTCACACTTGGCCTTTAGTTAAGTGTCTAGTTGACTAGCTTACGGATCAATGATAACTTGGGTATCAATATATGTTGTGCATCTAAATTTAGCTTTAATAACTCAAGTATTGAAATACGAAAGAACCCTAAATTCAGCTCAGTTAATAATATACTAATGGCTCTTGTCAATTACTTTTCAATGAAAAATCTTAATTAAATTAATAAAAGATGAGTGTGAATACAAAAATGTAATCTTTAAATTAAATTACCTGATTAAAAGACAAATTGAATTACATATCGCTTTTGCTTGCAGAAGAACCAAATTGACTTTCTGAATGAAAAAAGTTACATTTTTATTTTCATTGTTTTGAAAATGAACTCTCTCTCTAATCACGATTATATATATATATATATATATAGAATAATTTACTCAGGTAATTCCTTCTAATAGCAAGTAATTGATTTTCTTTGAAGAATTTTATACAAATGTCAGAATTATTCTCAAGCACAAGAATCGATAAATCGAGTGCTCAAAGTTATACACTAAATTTATTGGGTACGTTTTGCAATGAATGTTGTGAAAGATCTGAAAGATATATGTTGACTTCAATATTAAACTAAAATTCGTTCTTTACCGGTTTCTATCGATTGATATGATTCTGAAAAAGTTATATGTATAATTGTATATGATATTTTGTATATAAATTTATTATACTCGATCCATAGGTCTCTACGGCTTTATTCAACCTTCTGAGGACTTGTCTTCACAAAGATAAAGAAAAAAAATAATGGAGATTACTGTCTTATCGTCAACAATTAAATTAGATTCCAGTAATTTTTTAGCTTTCATTTTTTTCAATTTTGCTTCTTTTCTATATAGATATTATTTTTCACTTTTTCAATAATCCAATATAGAAGAAAGAAATATTAATTAAGATATTACCGAACAATAACTAATCGAATGTTGCTATGAACTGTTAAACAAGTTTTTATAGATAAGGAACAAGCAGGTGCTGTCTTTCGAAACAGAAATCGTTTATTTCCGATAAAAGTAGGTTAGCCACAGAAGTCCCTAGAGCCAATTAAAAAGTTGAAATAGCGTCATAAGATCAGCCATAATCAAATTTAACCTAATTAAATTTGCGGAAGGATCTATATGTTGAAAACAATAGATTTATTTTTAGCATTGCTTGCATCGGATTAATTAATTTTAAGAAATCTTAATCTTGTTATATTCTCATTGGAGAAAGCCATTAGTTTTGTGTCAAAGTTTACCGCCCCTATTTTTATCTAATATCCACGTTTTTTGACCCCCTGAACCCTATTTATCAGTTTTCAAGAAAATTTCCATTTTCCGCATTTATTTTGTTGGAAAATCAACTATGTCCATTTTTTGGTTAATTGGTAAAGTTGAATCATCTTAAAAATATTGAGATGGGTATTATAGGATAATTCCGGGTCATTTTCGGTTTGACAAAACTTTTCAGGATAATTAAAATAATAGGGAATTCAATCTTTTAAAGCTGAAAATATTTTTATTTGATACTTGGAATTTTTAAAAATATTTTTAATTCTTTTGAAATTCCTAAAAAAAAATCCTTAAAACCCTTCCAAATTCCTATTAATTTCATTAAATCGTTTGAGGTTTTAAAATTCTTTGAAAGTACTTAAAATTACTTACAATCTCATGAAATCTTTTACATCCTGAAAATGACTTCAAAATTCTATGTCTCTTCTGAATTCTTTTGAATCCCTTCAAATTCTTATAATTCATTTGAAATCTCCTAAAATCTCTTGAAATCCTTTAAACTCCCTTCGAAATCTCTTCCAATTCTTTAAAATTGCAAATCCTAAAAATTTCTTTAAATCGCTTGAAATATCATGAAATTTTTTTTAAATCAATTAAAACTTTAAATCTTTTTTAATCCCTACTATTCTCTTGAAATTCTTTTAGATCATTCACAACATCTTGATATCTTGTTAATTGGAAGAGAAATCTTTTAAAATCGATTAAGATTCTTTAAATTTATGTTGATATGAAATTGTCTTGAATTCTTGATGAATTTTTCTGAACTCGCCCAACATTTTCTTAAATATACCTCTTTTTAATTTACTTGAATCTTCATCAATTTCACGTAGAATTATTTTGAATTGATTTCAGATTTTGATGAATTTATCTAAAGTTTTATTGAATTCACCTTGCATTTGATTAAATCTGTTTTTATTTCTTTAAAAAAACGCCTGAATTCAGTAGAATTCGTTTCAATTGTTTTGAATTCCTTTGAATTTTACGAAAATTGAAATATTTAATTTAAAATCCACTTTTTTATTGAAAAGAATCCAAGTTTTAGGATGTTTTAAGATTATTCTGGATATTTGCAAAACTAATTTACATAAATACTACAACAGCATGTTTTTTTGGTTTTTGCTCCTCATATTGCAAAAACTATCTAATGTTAAAAAGAAAGGTAGTTACCCTATGAACGACAAAAAAGTATCTTATCTATCCTCATTTTTTTTCTCATATGGACTGCATTAATTTATAAGCGGGAAAAATGCGGAATCGTCCAGGAATTTCGGGGGCAAAATTTAGTAGACATCCTGAGCATTACAGCACCTTAGGTCAACCTGATTTGGTTTGGTAGGTACAAAAAATCCGTACGTTTAGATTTACACTCCGATCTTAGAAGAATGTCAAATGTTTCCTCATAATTTGGTTCTTATTCAACCATTGCATTTTTTGTGAAGTGAGATAACGCAGAGAAATTCTTTCATGTCAAGGTTTGTGGTTAGAGGTGAATAGTAAAAATGGAAATAAGTTAGCAGGGCTCTATGCAGGATAGTGCCGGTTATGGCAGGTAGCAACCTGTCCATTGGGTTGCCGTGTCGGCTCAAATGACTCAGGGGAGCTTGTTGTTTGCAAAGTGAAATGAACTCGTCTGCAGGATCCGGCTTTGCTCCGCCATGTCCGAACACCGTCTTGACTCGTTTACTTCTCCTGACGGAAACGCGATATTTTTAGAAAAACCACCACTTTGCGCCATGCAACCGCCATTATCAACGTGTGATTACTCTTTACCAGCCTCTGATATATATATATATATATATATAAATCCCCATTAAAGAAATTATATTCTTGTGCGTTAAAAATAATGTCCAATTACAGATAATATAGGTCCATTTCCATTAAGCTGGCACCTCCACAAAAGAATTCAAAATTCCGAATACATCATAATTTTAGGCTTTTTTCGACTCCTGAAATCTGAATTCCCAAAAAAACGACTCCAAAAACAATCCTTCAATTCTAAAATTAATAACCCCTATTACAGAAATTTTATTTTTCGAAATTTAAAGGACACAGTATTTTTGAGCTTATTTTAGGCTCTCCAAAACTATAATAACTATGCTTTTTATTTTATTTTTAATTAACAATTATGACTTCCCCATTGTTACCATGCAGATATATGACTTTGCTAACAAAATTATTTGTTCCAATTTTTTGCAACGGAAATAGAGCAATAAGAGTCTTTAAGAAAATATAAGATGCAGCTGGTCAAAGACTCTTGAGTTTGGAATACATAAAATACGAGACAGTACAATTTGGAAGAAATCAGAGTTAGTATTTTTGAGAAGCCCGAAAATCAGAGACTCTATTTCCGTTACAAAAAGTTGAAAAAAATCATTTTTTAGTAAAGTCATATATCTGCATGGCAACAATGGGTTAGATTTGGACATGAAGGGATGTAGCCCAAAAATTATAGTTGGTAGTTTTAGCGAGCCTAAAATAAGCCCCAAAATATTGTGTCCTTCAAATTTGAAAAAATATCATTTCTGTGATAGGAGTCGATTTTAGAACTGAAGGGTTGTTTTTGCGGAATTCAGGAGCCGAAAATTATGCAGCAATTGATTTTATTTTTGTTATTGAAGACGTTGGAGGTGCTAGCTTACATTAAAACACAATTGATTTTTTGAAAAAAGTAAAGGAACCCAAAAATTTTTATTGGTGCACAAAAAAGCCTAAAATTATGACGTATTTGGAATTTTTATTTTTTTTTGTGGGGATGCTAGCTTAATGGTCCTAGATAATATGTACATATTTACTCAATTTGATCAAGCTCCTCAGCTTGAATCGGATTTAAACTTTCTCACCATTCAATGTATTCGAATTCTGGATTGCCTAATTCTTGTCGCTTCTCGATCCGGTTAAAAGTAAAACTCCACTTTGGAATGTTTATAGATTAAATTTTGTATTTATTTATTCGAATTTGTAGGCCGAATCTCCTTCGGTTTTAATTTATTCTACATATTAATCAGTTGCAGAAATGATTGAGTCATTTTTTTATTTTCACTCTTTCCTAAAGATCTTCTATTTTGGCACATGGTCTTTATCGATTCTTTGAACAAAACGTGTTCAAGTAGTCCCTTGTAATTAAAAAAATAATATTATGTTCACGTAAAAAAGTAAAAGTCTTTTAAATTAATCAATAGTCTTCAAGATCTTAATTCCTGTTTCTAAAACCAGTAAATACAGCAATATGTAACAAGTTACAAACGACGTTATGGCAGAGTTTGAAAGTGTATGTTTAGCAAGTCTCACTAGTACAGGTAAAGTTTAGAAAGACTTAAATAGAACTTATCATGAAATTTTTAAGTGTCTCGCATTCTTCATAGTTTAACCATTGTAGCTATGTTATTAAAGGTATAGATATAGCAATTACATAAAGCGTCTTTAATTCAAATTTAGTAACTTGGTCGTAAAAAGTGTTTTAAAATTGTATCAAATTCGGATTTCATTCGAGAACTTTATGAAGATATTTTTAAAGTAGCAGGTATGCTTTTAAATCATCAACCTTTGAAATCATTGATGATTTAAACGAATGCAGTTAAAACAGCATTTTCGCCTAGCGCGAAAGATCGATCGTCGTCGTAGGTGGAAGGCTCGAGATAAAATATACATTAGGAACGAGTGAAATAACCGACTGCATATGAATTGTAGTTTTCAAAAAGATGACTCTATAGAAGGAAAGTTTAGATAATTTAGATGAAAGTTCTTCATTATCATTTAATAGTATTTCACAAACGATTAGTAACTTATTATATACCATATATATATATGCGACTTTAGCGCTAAAAGATTTGGATTTAATTCTATGTAAATAAACTAATATACGAATAAAAGAAAGGGCGCGCGGAGTCCTTACTCACTCAACGCCCGACCTCGACCACATACTCCCAAAAAAAAAGCCGGTGTTTATTAATTAGGCTTCTATAATGAAATTAATTCATGGATTCAATCGGAATGTAACTATGTATAATTTTTAATATTCAAGTCGGGTGCATACAGGTCATGCAAGTGTCGGGCGCCCCTCGTATTTAACGGTTTCATTGTTACACACATGGAGTGCACGTAATTGAAGTTAATAACTTTTCTCAAGAAATTAGCAACTTAAACTGACATTGTTTGTTGAATTGAAGTTAATGATAACAGTGTCGATTTGAAGGCTTCTTTCTTTAAATGCCAACGTTAAGAAAACTATCAACTGATAGGTATGCGGCTCACGAGCCTTGGCAACACGAACGTACAGCTGCTTCACGTATATATATGTACGACTGCTCACTGCATACTATAGCCAATTCTGAGGACGATTACCTGAGCAAGCACACTTTATCTCTGTCATACTTTTCTTCAAACGGTTTGACTCACTAAAAGGTTTCAAATATAAATAGCATTTCTTTTTAATGATAGCTAATATACATTAAAACAGTAATTTATTTTATATTTGTAAAAATTTCAACTCTATTTATTCAACAATTGAGGGACCGAGAATTACAACTAGGTAAAGTCCACTTTTTTCGAATATCGCTTTTTTTTGTAGTTTCAGGTACTCTAGGTTAAAATCTATAAAAAAATGTTTGAAACATGTAAAAAAAAATTCTTTATCTTGTAAAAAAACGTAGTGTGGAAAGTATAGCTCGCAACGACCATTAGCTTCCATAATTTTTTCAGAATTTTCTACTTTTAATCCTATCACTGCAAACCGTTTTTTGTTTCTCCTGTAAAATTACATTTTTAGTTGTCATTCACAGTGCCTCAATTATTTATGTCTAATTTCCATTTGTACTAAACAAAAAAAAATTCTCCTTGCTCTGTATAACTAGAAAACTAATAAATTTCTTTTATATATTTATTTTTATCAATAATTCTTAAGTCCTTGAAGCGCTGCACCTATATATTTTCAATTGTTGATACGTAGAATTGTTTATTGTCTCTGGGTATTTACAAGCTTCATGCCTTTCTGTAATGAGATTAATTCACTAGAATTTCAATTCGAAAATCTGCAGAGGTGCTTAAAAGTTCATACATTGTAGGTATGTATAAGTAACTTCATAGATTAGATGTTCCTTAAAAAATATTTGACGATAACAAAGCAAATTAAAAATAAGACATACAATCTTATATGCATTTACTAATCTAAATGTATAGTGATTAAGCAATTCAATATTTTGAAAACAGTGTTCTTGATATACTTCTTATCATTGCTCTAGTCGTAACTTTGCTTAGAACTTGCGCAATTCTGCATACACAAGCATGTATACTTATTATACATGTATTTAATTTCCCAGTGTGAGATCACGTGCAAACAAGACAATTATTTTTCAAGTAAGTTAGGATTATCAATTAGTTATACTCGGATGGCTCAAATGGCTCAAATGGCTCAATGACCTTCTTCAGTATACTAATGGAGACTCGAGAATCTTATTATTAATGTGCAATAAGCTCATTCCACTGCTATTATAAAACTTAATTAAGACTAGTCATAAATTATAACTGTTTTCGTGGCGGTTAAATTGCACTTGTCTCGTAAACAACACTTTCCGGTAATTGATTAGCCTCACGGGCCTAGCTTTACCAATTTTCATTGTTTATAAGTAAAATGGATTCGACCTAAAACGTAAATTCTTTTGAAGTAAAATATATAGTTAAAATTATTGAGTCACGGCTACGGTGGTATATGTAATTTAAAAAAACGTCCTGGAAATCCCTTGATCGGATTTTCCTCTTCTATAATTCAGTGGCTTCCTACCACCTCGTATCAATCTGCATATAATCAGAGCATCTGCTTAATTTTAGCTTTAATCTTAGTTTCCAGTTTCGCTATCTTCTCGGACCACGGAAAAAGCTTTTATCTGTGGGAATTAAATCGCTACTTCTAATGTTAATACGTACCAAAGTTTCATAAACACGTCCGTTAATTTGCATGTTTGTAAACATTTTTAAGATATCAGCGTAAATTTCATTCACTCAAAGATTCCTTTTTTCCACAATGATTCGTTTCCCCAACCGACATGCGAGGAAATTTGCAAGTCAATAATGTTATCGATTTCACGAGTACATAATATCATGAAAATTGTTGTAGTTTCTAGAACATGTGATTTCGGAATGAACGTTGGTTGAGAAACTTAAAATTCATCCAACGCCATTTTTATACACTCTTGCGTTTACCTCACTTTTCATCAAACAATTTGATTATGATCATCCATAAATATTTATACCATTATGCAAGCCAGTAACGAATCTTGCCGTCCAAACAGTTCAGCTCCGAAAATAAAGTTGAAGTTAACGCTTCAAGCTATTCACCATTCCCATAGTTTACGATGTCAAAATTGAATAGTGTTAAGTCTATGTTATAACATTCGCTTCTCATTTTATATATATAGGGGACAGTGGGCAAAACTAGTGCCTGTGGACAAATCAATTTTCAGTCTAAATTACTCATTATGCTGCAGGGTCTCGAATAAAAAAGTTTTGATTCTGAAAATTTAACGATGCGGAATTTAATGGACTTTAATTTTTTTAAAACGTCCAAACTGAAGCTCTGAACGTTCAACGAATTAAACTTTTTATTGATTGTCTTGTAAACTAGAAAAAGCAATGAGAAAATATTAGTTTACCTAAAATAAAATAATATAATATCAAAGTTCAATGTCCGAAATGTTGGCGCCGCCAACTTGACTTTTCAAATAAATGAAATTTATGCTGAATTGTGTTAGATTTGTGTTCAATTGTGCCACAAAAGATTTTTCGAAAAAATCAAAATTTGAAACAGAATTTCTTAAATTCTGCTAGCCTAACACAATTTTGCGTCAAAAACTAATTACAAGTTCAAAAAATTTGATCTAATTTCGAACATATACTTCTGAGCGAAAAGTGCCTTAGGGAAGTTTTGTTGTGCTAGACTAGCACAACTTTTTTTTTTCTCAAAAAAAAAAAAAAAAAAAACAAAATGCGGTATTGGGACAAAATTTTGATTTTTTCGAAAATCTTTTGGGGAACAATTGAGCACAACTTTCATTTTGTTTGAAAATTTAAGTTGACGGTGCCAACTTCCGGACATCAAAGTTCAGTTAAATATAGACAATATATTTTTTTATATTTGAGAAAATATGAAATGATTTTAATAATTTATAATAACCGTTCAATTGTGTAAAGTATAATGTGAAAAGTGGAATGAATGAAGTTCTTGTCCTCGTTTCTGTCGAAGGCACACTATGTTCACATGAAGTCGAACAAACACGTGCTCTTTAAACGTCATATTGTTATTATTATAGGTAATGCGGTTGAGTATTATGCAATCTCTTTCTGAAAGGAAGAATTGCATTCAATAAAAAAAACAAGGAGGCTAATGCCTTTAGCATTACTGGCGCGCGGTACAGATGATAATTGTTTATTTTTATGATATAGGAATTCTTCTCTAATACATATTATATAACAAGTTCAGCTTTCATTAAACCGGCAGTTCTCTCTATTAGCTATTTAGAATTGTTTTAGAGTTGAAAGGTTTTGAATTAAGGCCATGTGATACTTCGGCGGTGGGTCAATCTGGTCTAGATTACCTAAGTTTTTTTTTCACAAAAATGAATATTTAAAAAAAATTAATTCAGGGAAGGTATAAAAAATTCTAAGCGACTATTATTGACTCTCGTTTGGTTCAAATAATTAAAAAATAATTATTATCGACAGTTCATAATCAATACTTCTCTTTTAGAAACAAAAATTCTTTTTTCCATTATGCAAAAAAAATCGAGTCAATAACGGTCCGTTGCAATGCTCTTTACCGTTTTCCAAAGTTTCAGGGCAAAATATATATTTTTGTAGCCGTAAAGTTGGGGAATTTGAACATATAAAATCAATAATTTTTCTAAATATCACATGCCCTTAAAACTTGGAATGCTTAGTCTCTGCTTAATCTTTAAATTGTTAAATAAGAACATCCAAGAATCTTAATCCACAGTCTTTGAATTCATTCTGATATTCTAAACTGTGGGAATAATAAATGCTTTCCTGTTGATTATGGTTTCTTAGAAATATTGAAATATCCGATGTATAGAAGAGAGTGTTGAAAGTTTATGCTTCCGTATTTCGAACGCTGTTTTTAGCCTTTTTTTTTGGAGTATTACCAAAGATTTAAATCGCTACCCTGTTGAAGAATAGTACATATATCAATAGCACTGTAACATCTTTGGTAGTTCTCCCAAAAAAACTGTCTAAAAAAGAGCTCGAAATACGGCTGTCATTTTAACTAAGTGGAAAAGCAGTCTGGGCCTGAGGGCTGTTTTTGAAAATGACGAATTTAATGTGTCTATTTCTCCAGACTGTCAGTTTAAACGTCTCATGTTTGGTACCTCACTGCGTTGTCCTAGTTGGTGGTTTTTCAACCATTATGGTCATTGTTGCGATTTAAAGAGAAAGCTGAACATGTCAAGTCCTGAAACTTTTAAACCTCGCTGACCAAGTTTTTAACTTGTTTGGAACAAGATTTTGAATTGAATTTGTGTCTCCATTTCATATAATACGACATAATATTTGTATCATATAAACATAAAATAATAATATAGAAACAAAATAATGGTTTTTATAAGTGTTATGAACTATGCCGACGAGAATAATTATTGTTGTCCAGGGTTACTGACCTGTAGGTAGAAAAAATCCAATGTCATCTTCAGAACAATTTTCTCTGAAATACTTGCACATTTCTAGACCAAAGGTTCGTCGTTAAACGAATTGGGCATCCTAATAATTCAGACTGGCAGAGTTTATAATTCAGGAAGAGGCAGCTTGGCACTCCCGCGAGAAAGATTTACTCCATTTTTATCTCACGAGCTTACCATTCTGCAGACATCATATGTTTCTTCTTGTGCAATAATATGTGGCGTGTAATTAGGAGGAAAAGTAGCTAGAGAGCAAAATGGAACAATTTATATGGAGAAAATTCCACTGCATCGATTAAGCCTAATCTCAAACTTACATTTTCATAATTAAGGGAGATTTGGAAGGCCAAATTTGAGCGTCATCATGCGATCGAGTGCGAGGTTCTGATTTCAAAATCCTTGTTTTTTGTAAAAGCGAATTGGATGGCTAGCCTTCTATTCATACAATATTTGTATATACATATTCACATAGATGCGCATAAGTTGATGTTGAATATTAGACAGAAAATAATCCTTCTCTCAATGTAAGTTTTGAAAAGTGACAAAGATAACGAAACCTTAAAATTCTCATATTTTATTAAAAGCTGATATAATAATATAGACGACTGAATTGTTTTTCTCGCGTCAGTTGTCATGATTTATTCGTTAACCGGACACAAAAAATCCATCAACTTCGACTGGTTTCATTCAAATTTGACCTCTAGCACTGTATACTGGGGATATATCGATTCACCAGGTTGAGGCTCTGATAAAATAAAAAAAAGGATCGGCATCACTCGCTTATCCTTGTCTCTTCCATAAGCTTGATCTCTTTCGAAATAAAATAATGTCCAACTCATCCTGAAAACTCTCTCCTCTTTTTATTATCAGATTTAAAACTTTTTTAACTTAATTTAGACTGGCAATGTCATTCACAGACCTTAACAGCTTTTATCGGAGGAAAAATAGCAAATATTTAGAGAAAAATGTAGGGAAAGTGAGATTTCTTTCAAAAACTGCCCAGAAAAAAAAGTTAAAATTTGAAATTCATAAAAATCACATGACATCTTTTAAAAAATGTTTAAATTCCATGTGATACTTTGAAATCCCTTAAAAAGCTGTGTTAATCATTATAAAGACAGGTAACAAAGACAATAAGAATTTCTCTGGTAACTTATAATATTAACAGGCCTCACAGACTGCTTCCTATCTATATGCCCTATTATAGTCCCTATTTTCAAGAATTATTCGGCGCCCTATTTTTAGTCAGTATTGTACAATTTTCTTTAAATTTACACAAAATCGACAGATTACAAGCTTCACAGTCTTCTCCCCATTCCCTCATTTCTCCCTTTTTTTAAGGATTCCTTTTTTTTCTCCTGTTTTCAAGAAAATTCTCATTTTCCCCATTTATTTAGTTGGAAATTCAACTATATCCATATTTTTGATTGAAAACCAAATATTTAGTCAAAAATTCACAGGTCGTCTTGCATTCACCTATTTCACCAATTCTAGGGATTTGAGATCTTTTCATCTTATTGGTTCAATTGGTAGAGTTAAACAATCTGGAAAATTATTGACATTAATATTATAAGATAATTCACGTTTGAATGGTTTAAAAAAACTTTCGAATTATTAAAAATAGTAATAGAAAATTCAACCTTTTAAAACTGAACATATTTTTATTTGATACTTGCAATTTTTTTAAATCTTTCACTTAAAATCTATCTTAAAATGTTTTAAATCCTGTAAAATTTCTTGAAAACATTTAAG
>JAUESI010020197.1:0-12383 GCA_032275145.1 Synergus laeviventris | reverse complement strand
ACCTGTCATAATTCTTGGAGGTGGATTTGTCCTACCCCCACTTACGGAGATACTACTCCTTACTATTCCTTCGTGCAACGATGTAACGATTTTTCGCTGACATTGTTACAAACGGACTACATGATCTATGTGCATTAGTGAGAATGGATGAAGACCAGGTTTGATTGGATGTAACCCTCCGCTTGAGGAGCTGTCATCATCTTTGTAAATAAAAATTGTACGCAACCTCGAATATGTTAACGCACGTAACGATTCATTCTTGGGAAGAGATAAAATTCCCGTAATTTGGCTAGAGTCCTTGCTATGCCGAAGTGGCTCTGCAAATCATGATAACTTATCATTAAGCTTTTTCGCAAGGCCAATGGTATCACATACAACAAGCAGTCATTCTTAACTTTATAAAGTACTCCATTCTTCAACATATAGTTTCTCGTCCTAGTTTGCTAATAATTCGAGCTTACTCAAATGATAGTCTAAGTCTATTTCAGCCTCGCTTGTACGCCGGCTTATCGCATACACAATATGAAATTGTGAATCGTCTCCTAATTACAAAATCATTGCCGTCAACCCCATCGAGCTTGCGTCAGTAAGCAGCTTTCTTTCGTGTTTTGGAGAGTTCGTTTGCAATACCGGAGATTCGTCTTACTTTTCGCGTCATTTGTTGAAGGCTTGAGTTTCTTTTTCGCCCATGATAAACGCCGCACCTGTTTTCAGCAAATCATACAGTGTATGCTTTTCGGAATTGGGAAATTCAGGATTGCTTGAAGTTCTCCCCAATTTCTATACCTTTGGCTGAAATTTCATTTCCTAATTAAGAGACATTAGACATGAGAAAAAAGGACTTCTTTCGGTTTATCGGAGACCAACCTTGAGTTAGACTTCGAGAACCAGAATCAACCTGCTTTTTAAATCAGGCCATGAATTCCCTGGAATTAAGATATCGTCCCAATAAAACAGCACCTTATGGTCAAGCAAGGAGCCTAACACTCTATACATCAATTTCTAGAATAAGAATAGGGCATTCATCAGCCCCGATACCTAAATGGTATCCGGGCTGATGTAGGTATCCGACCTAAGCTAAATAATCTTCCAAGTTCCTAATTCTTTGCTGATTCAATTTACGTTCTGCCCTCTTTCTTCGCACTGGAAATTTCTGACTAGCGTACGGAGAATTTGTGTCTTAAACAAGACCTCATTCTCTGTACTCTTGGAAAATATGCGCTGGTCTATCTTCTAAACTTAACTCTGCTTCGGTAATAACTGATCGATTCTCCATAGAAAAATTTCGAAAGAGAATGTATGTTGCCTCTACATCCAATATTTGTGTAACTTTATTAATTTGTACCTTATTGTTGCCTAAGTTAATGAGCGGTATCGCAAAGATCATCGTGATCATCAGCTGTCAACCTCACATAACACACCGATCGCGGGGGTAGGGTATTCCACTACTGTAAAGTTCACTCTTGTGAACATTACGCTCGTTGGATTCGCCTACTTCTCCCACTCAATGCACAATATACTAGTAGTTAAAATTAAATATTTATTTTAAATAATAATTTTTCACATTGTGAATATATGTATTAAACAATCTTCCCTTACCCTCCCCCTTCTGCAATCTCCCTCTTTATTTAAAGACGGATGACAACCAAAATTGTCAAAATTACAAAGAACCATAACTTTACTTCCTTACTTTTCAATCAATTATACATTAATCATATGTCTCCACACAAGGAACCTTTTTTCTTTACATCAGCTTTCAATTTTGATTATTTGAGTACTTAATATAGTTGAAAAATCAATTTTACTAAAATTATAAAACACATAAAACTTTTAAAATTAAATATTTCGTTAAACTCGTTTAAAAAATTCAACTAGGTATGTAGTGGAATAAGTATGCCAAATTTCATGAATTTATCTGCAAACGTTCTCGAGATATTTCAGGATCGTGAAAAAGCATGACATACACACACATCCGGACACAGGTTACCTCTAAAAAGCTTCCTCTATGAGGAAACAAACATCTATTAAGTTTTTTGAAAATCCTTAACTTCTCATTAATTCTTTTTAAATTAAAATTTTTAAATTGTGGTAATTGAAAAAGAAATTGATAGACACTCTGATTGTATTTGTTTATTTCTTACGTATGGATTTATTTGTATTTAAGCTCCGGAATCACGAACCGTTGAAATTATGAGGCCACCTAAAACAACTACTCCACTTAAAATGACCCCAGTTTGCGTAAGGAATATTAAGGTATTTATTAAATTTTCTTAGTTTTCTATACTATTATGAATATTTAAGGCGTTTATTTAAGAATTAGGTTTCAGAAAGTTCGAAAAATGCAAAGTTAAAAACAAATCGTCTTTTGGCTAAAACGCAAAAACATATTTTTAAATTATAATTTTCTTTTCTTTTTCTGAACCTGATGGATATTCCTCACAAGCTGGTCCAAGAGCCCTTCAAATATCTCAAAAGCTTTGACTTTTATTAAAGGTCAAACAAAATTTTTTCTAATTTTTCCAAAACATTGCCAATTTTTGCAACTCGTTTTTAAATATTTCGCTCAACTTACCCAAATCATTGATATTTGTACGAAATTAAATGTTTCACTTGTTAGTTTCAAAGGGTTTAAAAAATGCAAAATTTTCAAAAAATTTTTTTTGTTTATAGCTCAAAAACTATTTTTATCTTTACAAATACATGCAGAACCCTCGTTTCTTCACCGTTTACAGATACCCAAAATGGTCGATTCCGCATTGTGCGCAAAAGCAATGAGCAAAATCCCCGACATCGGTGGCCAAAACGATGTCACTGGTTAGCAAAACAGTTTCCACGCTTACTAAAACATTTTGGTCAACGGTTGTCACCTAGCGTCGTAAACTGTTACTATATTTTGGCCTCCGGTTGCCATCTAGCGAAGTAAACGGTTACTATGTGTGTATCGCTTTTGGTGAGGTTGGATTTATTTCGTTCGTGATAGTTTGTTTTCGTTTATTTTCGGTCGTGTAATTTTTAGATTTTATTTTATTTTCTGTAATGATAAAAATTTAGGGATATTATTTTTCCTTCCGGGGACTTCGCCCAAGACCCCACCCCCACATTTCTTCAAGTCTACATATCTTGGGTTTCGTATATTATTTTATAAAGAAAAATAGTGTTTCATACCCGAGTCTTCACGGGCGATTTGGCCACTACTCATGTGAAGGCGCCCGCGCAGCGTGAACCTGAGCCTCGGGTTCCAGTTGTGCCTTCACATTTGGCATCTTGTATCGAAATATACTATTTTTTAATTTTTGTTTCCTTGATTTTTCTGAACCAGGTGGGTATTCCTAACAGTATGCCTATAGAGGAAAAAAAAAACAAAATATTTGTCTAGCAAAAGGCGGAATTCGAATATTGATCCAACGCCTTAAGTTTTTTAGATTCTCTTGGATCCTAGTTGTTAAAATACTAGATATTTTCTACAGCATATTCCAGAAATAAAATTCATCAAAATCTCTGGAAATCCGAAAAATTAGTGCTAATCTTCCAAATTTATAAAAAGAGTCCGAATTTAATTATTTTCATGGGTTTAAGTTTTATTTTTTACCGTTGTGGCACATCGATGCATTCGGCCGTCACGCTTCGCGTTCTGTGTAATGTGTTTTAAATGTTCAAATTACAAAATTAATCTTTTATTTAAAATGGAAAGAGAAATTTATTTACTTAAGGTTCTATCGACTTTAAGGAACACATTCTCATCCAGACATTCGCGCTTCACGCTCGATATTTGATTTAAAAATTATTTAAACCTCGAGTTCCGCGCTCGACTCTGTTCGCCGTAAATTAGATTCAAAAATTATATATTTTGTCATTTTCAGTGTCTGCATAGCTAAAAATTGCATTTTGTACTCTTCCCGAAATTTATTTTCTACCCTATATTGCGAAGTATAAAAATATAAAATTTTTCACGATTTGTAATTCACAGATATTTATTATCGAAGACTTGTTTACGGAGATTTTCTGAAGTTTAATATAAATTTTTAGGATTAAAACTAAAGCTAAATGTCTTATAAAAAAATGTTTAAGAGGAAACTTGTAGATTTTTTTTAGATAAATAACTTTTCTGCGGATTCCAGAGGTCGCAATCGATGATGTTTTTAGACCCGGCAAAACCAAAGGTAATCGTCCACTTATTATTCAATTAATTGCCCCCAGATGGGTCTTTAGAAAGATCACTGTATTTAAAAACTCAATCTTGCCATCGCTAATGACCGCTCGATGGAGGAAAGATAGGAAAGAAGAGTTCTGATTGATAAGGTCCACAATCTTCATGATGTCGACTTCCAGGCTACACTAAAAGGGATACAAATTATTCTGGAAAATAAACTTGTGCATTTGAAGGAAGTGGACTAATTCATACGCGAGAATCATCAGGGATAGCCGGTAACTGGATCAAACATTGGAAGTAACGAATCCGTATAGACCTCCGAGACTAACCTAGTAAAGAAGAAAATACTCCCGGTGACGCCTTCCCAAATAACCACTAGAAACAAAAGCAGACTTCCTAAGCTGGACTCTAAACAACCACAGAATAATAAACCATTGATAAATCTAAAGCTACTCTTAGGGTCGGTTTTACCAACTCTGATGAAATCGTTAATCATTGATCAACATTATTTAATCAATACTTTGCGTCCCACCAGTGATTAAAGTAATATAACCTCAAAATTCAAGTGCGAGTGCAGTGAGTTCAGTATTATACAACAAGAAAATATGGCTCTGATCCAATATAAATACATTTTATGTAAAAATATGAATGATGAGATCAAATTTTCTACTGACATGGGGACCTTTAGGCCTGGTGTTTTTTGTTTTTATCGATAATCTTTTCAACGATAGATACCTACTAGTGGTTTTTTAAGAAAAATCAAGATGACCCAATTCTCCACCGTTTTTGAGAAAAATGCATTTAAAGAATTGCGGATAATTGCGGCGGATAGACATGGCCCTGGCGTAGAGATATTTCCAACGGTCGGTAGCTCAGCTGTTAGTCTCAAGGTTACACCCTCGATTCTAGCTGCTTGCACTTATTTTTTATTTTTATTTTTTCAATTAAAAATTCTAATTTTATTAATAATTATTAAGAAATGAATAAATAAACAGTTTTGCATTGAAAAAAAAAATAAATAATAAGTGCAGCCAGCGAGAAGCGAGCGTCCAACCTTGCGACTACCAGTCAAGCGCTCTAACAGCTTAGCTGCCGACCGTTGGAATTATCTCTATGCCAGGGCCATGTCTATCCGCCGCAATTCTTTAAATACATTTTACTCAAAAACGGCTGAGAATTGGGTCCTCTTGATTTTTCTTAAAAAACCTCTAGTAGGTATCTATCGTTGAGAGCCTCAAACAATTTCATCATCTTGAAAATCTAAATCTACCACCTACCAACAAATATGCGCAAGCGCAGTTTGATTATGTCAACCAAGAGGAGGTTTCTAAAACACTTGATTAAATTTGTTTAGAAAATTAATAATTGCTCTTTCAACTATAAAACGATGAAATTAGAATATTAAGAAATATATTAATTACTGTTTTGATTCTTCTTGCACTATTACTAACATCTCGTAACCTCAAACTTTTCGCATTATATCAATGTTTTGTCACCTAAACATCATGGCGCCGAAAGTTCACTGCGATTTACATTACATCCAATCAGAGTCTGGATAATCTGGATAGGGAGACAAAATAGCAGTTGGTTCGCAGGGATTCAACAGCAACGACGCCCGATGATGCTTCCAGCATTAGCATTACTCCCGAGACGACCCTGTACCCGCGAAAATAATTTTTTGGAGTCTTCACGCATTTTTTAATATAACGGTATATCTGCGACGACTTGGGGGACCTTGATATCCCTTGCGTATGTGAAACCTGGTTCGAGAGCGGAAAAATTAACCTCTTTAGATTCGCAGACCTACAATTTATATTTCATCTTCCGCTATTCGAAATAATTTTCACGGACAGTGACTTGTTATATATAACTCTAAGTTCTCCGAAACCGAGAAAGTCTCACCAACACCTGATTTTATTTTTCTCAAATTCAAATCTCACTACTACGGTTTCATACTGGGTCTAGTATATATTTATCCTCTAGGAAAAATATTTAATGAATACCTATAGAATCTTAATTTCGCTTTTTAGGTCTCGAAATCTTTACGATACCAACACTTTATCCAGAAATGTCCTCTAGGGATAAATTTTCCAGTCCAATGATTTTCAAAAAGAGTAACTCTAAGGGCCCCGATAATTATAGATCTATCATCCTTGTTAATTGCATTGCGAAAATGTTTACCCTAGTCATTTGTGATCGACTGGTCTTTTAGGCAACTGAATTAAACTTAATCCTTGAATCACGGTCGGGATTTAGAAAGCTGCCTTGATAACTTGATCACTAGACGTATGCAAAAAAATTCGATCCTACTTCGATCCGACATTGGACGTACTTGGAATGTCGAAAACCGATCATCTTCGACACGTCCTGTCGCCGGATCTTTTTCTTCGATTCAATCGGTTCGTCGCGATCAGTGCCCTAGACGGTCGGCCTCAGATTGTCAAAAATAGGCAGTTGGAATATTTTGAGGTTAAGTTTCATTATATTGATGGAAAATTGACATTTATTTGCAAATAAGATTAAATCTTATCCAAAAACAGGTAGTCAGAATGTTTTGAGTTTAAGTCTGATTATCTGATTATATAGTATTTATGGGAAATTTAAATTTATTAGCAAAAACTTTTAGTTAAAATCGGTTCCAACGCGCTTTGAGGATCCTGAAAAGTAGGTACTTCATTGTAATGGATAAATAAATAATAATTCTTCTCTTGTCTCGATGACAAATTTGAATTTATTAACGCAAGTTACTGTTGTGTGATGCTTGTGAGTTCATAAAATTGATAATTTAAATTTAGCATGGCCGAAGAATGACAAATGGGAATAATCTCGAGCAATGAATAGGTCAGTCATGACCCATTCTTTAGTAGGTTTGGTCAAATCGAATAACCGATCGAAAATGAACGCACGACGAATCGAAATTATCATATTTGATCCGCCAAAATGCGCACGTCTATTGTTCACGCTAACATTCGTTATTCAAATCCATCTATGAAACTCAGGAGCGGTGCTTTCTTAAATTGCTTTCTTAAATTTTAAAGGGGCTTTTCCATATGTATTAAATAAGACAAGGAATCAACTGAACATGTCAATGTTTCGCAGAGCCTCCTGCAGGGCGAAGCCCATGTGAATGTGAATTCTTGCCCTTTATATCTTACTTTGAAGCTCATTTTATCAAGCGTGGTTGCAGAGGTATCTCTGTAAATAGTTTGGGGGAAACATTGCTGCTTGGTTGTGCATGTGCTCTTTGTAGGTACCCTTGTTGAATTAAATATAAAATTGGAAGCTTTAAATTATTATTGCAGAGAAAACAATCTTACTGTAAACACTCTTTTTTTAGTATCTTGAAAACTTTTGAATACATTGAATTATTTGGAATTTCAAGACTTTTAAATACTCTAAATTCATTGGGATTTTTCGGAATTTCCCCGAATTTTGATACAATCAATGCAGTTTTCCTAATTGTTTCACAATTACTCTAGCTAGTCGACCGTTAAACTAGCAGTGAATAAAAATGTACTTTTTAATTCAATCCCGCAGAATTTTCATGAATTTTGTAGAATTTCTTTAAAAAATGTTGAAATAATTTAAAACATTTTTAAGACTTCACAACCTATAATAATACATACAATAATCTGAAAATAAAAGATTTTTAAATTCTCCAGGTTCCTCTGAATTCTACTAAATGCATCGCAATTTTCTTAATTTTTACTCAATAGTATTAATATTAGTATAATAATAATAATTAATAATATCCAATAACTCTTATCCAATATTCATAATTCTTATCCATTCATATCATTTGGAAATAATTAGGAATAGTGCTATAGTTTTTGTATAATTACAGAAGAATTCGGAGTAATTTGTAGAACTTTTGCGTCTTTAAGTTACAAATAATTTAATATGTATTATCTTAGCTTGAACAGTATTCGAAAAACCTTTAATTAATTAAAAAGTATTGAATTTATTTCTATATAATTCGAGGGAATTCTGTGGAATTCAAATAAAGAGTTCATTTTCCTTCCGTCGTATCTCAGCCGACACCCTAACTAGACTAATTATGAAGTAATTAGAAAAAATGCTAATATTTTATTAGAATTCAGAAGAATTCTGAAGAAGTTGTTGGATTTATGAGTCTTTCAATTACAAACAATTTATTAGGTATTTTCATAGCTTGAAAAGTATTTTAAAATCTTGAAATCAATTCGAAGGTGGTTAATAGGTATTCCACAGAATTAATGATAACGCTGCGAAATTCATATTACCAGTATACCTTCATTGTACTGGCAGCTAAGTCGTCGACCTGACGTGAATTTTTGGACAAGAATTACGCAAATTACGATGGATTTATTAGAGTTCAGAGGAACTTGGAGAATTTAAAAATCTTTTAATTTCAGATTATTGTATGTATTATCATAGGTTGTGAAGTCGTAAAAATGTTTTTAATTATTTCAACATTTTTTAAAGGAATTCTACAAAATTCGTCAGAATTTTGCTGGATTGAATTAACAAGTACATGTTTATTCACTGCTGGCTTAACGGTCGACATGGGGAGCTCATAATAATTCTTACCTATAGTACCAAATGGTCAATAGACAAGTATAAATAAATAAATATGAATTTTCGCGATTAAAACAAAAACTGAGTTTCCTATCAAAAAATTTTTAATAGTAAACTTGTCAATTTTTTGTACATCAATAACTTAGCCTTGCAACATTTTTTCGAATTTCCCATCACGTGACCGTAAACTTATATTTTTGCTATTTAATAACGTTTCTTATCAATAAAATACTTGTCCGTTCAAAACAATTTCCAAATAAAATTTGGAGAACTTTCTGCTGAATAATTTTGCTTCTTGTCATTTTGTTGTGTCTTGCATAGTTTAGCCGGGAAAAATGATTTTATGAAGTTGGTTGAAACCAGAACATTTGATAAAAAAATGAGTAGGTCACGCCAACGACTACTGGATAGACACCCCCGTAAAAACTATTTTTTCACATTTAGGGGTTCTTGAGACGTCGAGATTTTATGAAATAAGCGAAAGTCATTTTTCACACAAAATCAATACCTTCTCATTTGATGAGAATTACACATATGGTTATTTAGATTGACATTTTAAATCTTTAAAATCCATTTTTCAAAGAGCATCCTTGAGAATAATTATTAAACATGCTCGATAATAATTCGATAATCCATAACCGATATTATCAAGGATGCTCTTTGATAAATGCATTTTAAAGATTTAAAATGTCAAACTAAATAACCATATTATGTTATTACAGCATACAAGTAGTGGAACAAATTGTATTTCAAATAAACATTTAGCGATCCAGGTGCCAGCGATCGTGGTAAAAAAGAAAACTAAGATCCATAAGGATAATCACAAGAAAGTTGGGCTAACGAAATTAGCCAAAATGCAACGTTTTTACTGTTGGTAATACTGTTATTTATGAGAAGAAATTCAAAAAAAGATAGAAAGCTGTAGACAGGAATAGACGGGAGATAAAAAGAATGATTGAAATGAGGATTGAAAGAGATAAGAACCGCTTTCATTATCAAAAAGATAAAAAAAGATAGACTGCAATAGGCGAGAGATATACGTGAAAAAAGGAGAAGAACTGGAGATTTAAAGAGGCAGAAACAATCTCTTTACTTTCAGTATGAATGTCACGTGTCAGTTTGGGCAAGAAAGGTCGGCTTTAATGTGTCGTGTATTCAATTAGTATTGGGTTGTAATACTGATATATTATAAGAAATTTTTTGGAAAAACTAAAAGACTTATCGCATGCGAAGCGTGCGCTTGCTAGTTTAGTATTAATTAAAATCACATATTAAATATGACTGTTTAAAATCTATTCTCAATTTATAATTCAATAGATATTTTTTTATTGTTGATCTTCTATCTTAGGTACAGGAGACGCCGGGAATGCAAACTCCACTGGTAAACAAACGACTCAGTGAAATTTTGAATAAAACTCCACAGTCGCCATTTCATGTTGACACACCTGAAACTCCTTACGGAGCGATGTTTAGGGAGAACCCGTCACCGGAAACAAGAAAAGCCTGGGTTAAGTGGATAAACAATTTTCCTGATTTGAGAGAAGACGATCCTCCAAGGAAAAAAAGAACTCCGAGCACTGTAAGTAATACTGGTTATCCAGGATGTATTAAATTTCTGTCACGTTAACTATAACTAGTGAAAATAATAATAAAATTTCTTAAAATTCCATGAAAACACTTAAGATTCATAAATATTCAATGAAAATTCCAATAAACCACGGAGTGTACTTTTAGGGTCAAGCCCTTTGTTTATCCCAGCGGACGCTTCAGTCAAACCAGGGTCAAATTTAGGGATAAATAAATGAAATTAACAACAGGTTTGGTTTTGAATATAATAAACAACTATTTATTTCTTCCTATGAAAATACAAAACTAATTAAATCTAAGTAGGAGTGAGACTGTGAAAGCATGTGTGTTTCTATTAACAGTAATGAGTTAATGTGTATATGAGTGCCGGGCGCGGGGGAGAGAGCCAAGCGAGCGTGCTTAAGTCCGTGCCTGAAAAAAACAAAGGACAAAGTTGTAAACATTTATTGTTAGGTGTAAGCCAGTGTATTCCTTTGTTCAATACTCGTACAGAGGGTCCACAGATAGTGTGGCATATTAGCCGGAAGACGCCATTTTACTTACATTTTATCCTGTAAAATGAAATGAACACAGCCAAAGATATCATTAACACAACTAAGTACATCTATACATAGCGCATTCTTTTACAAATCGAACAAAGAATTGACCGACCCATTTTTGATTGATCTAATAATTTTTTTATGGGTTCTTTATCGTAAAAGATACGTATTTCAGGATTTTTTTTATTTTGCAATTTTTTGAGAAATAGGAAGGGTAGAAAAATTGAGAATTTGAGTGAAGACTATTTTTGAAAAATGCATAACGCTTGTTCTATTTAAGCTGGAGACCTTATTTTATTTTCATTTAAAAGGTAAGAGAACGAGCTTTAATAAAAAAGAATCAGAAAAATATCATTAACAAATTGAAATTGTTATAAACAATTAAAATATTTAAATCGATTTGTAACTATTTGGACCCCCATGAATTTAGTTCTTAGTATTTTTATCGTATTCTACGTCAAACTTCCGAACGAAAAAGATTTATTTAAAAATGGTGATTTTATTATTACTATCGGAAAAAATTTAATGTATCTAGCGCTGTCGACCGCGGTACCTCACACCGGCGCGCGTATCACATTGCACGGCCGATTTTCTTCTCTGATATCGTTTCTATCTTAAATATGAATGATTATTATATATTTTAATTAAATAATCTTATTTCTCTATCTCTCTTAGACAAGATAACTTTATTAAAAATTCAAGAAATAAATAAATAATAAGAAGTAAAAGAAAAACATCATTATTTAAAATGTAGATTACTTTATTAGGATTTCGGTAGGTTGACTAAGTGAATAAGTACCTCCTTCAGTTTTATCTTATACAGTATTTACATTCTTCGAATTTTAACATTTCTTATTTACAAATTTTTACAATATTTTTCTTTTAATACAAGGAAAAATGCTTTGCTTCCAATTCTTGAAGAGAAACTGGAATCATTCAATCATATTTTAAAGTCCCCTTTATCGTTATAGCTTTTTGAAAGCGTGGTGACAATTGCTTTTCTTCTTCTTCGTACTCAGCATTTGTCGAATAACGACATGTTACGTTTGGTAGACCTTCTGTCGCCCAGTTAAATAATTCTCTAGGTGTACGAATAGGATTATTTACTCTTTGCAGACTAGCTCTAGCAGCAAGTCTTTTTAGAGTGACACCAATTCCATCACATGGTCCTTTTCCATGCGAAGTAGGAAAAAAGTGCCACTAAGCTGCTATTTTAAAATCTTGTTCGTGATGAGTAAGATTAATCAAATTTTTTTTGTTCTTGTATTGCCCACTGACACCGTCGGAAAAGTATATTATTTTGTTAATTCCCTGTAAATTAGATTTTATGTAGTCTACTAACTGTCTTTGAAAGAGATGAACGGTAATAGTATCGTGGCGTAAACATTCGGACATAGACACAAAACTTTTTAGACTCAATTCATTGTCCTCATCTTTGTAATATATTGAAAATGGATGTGTTGTCGCTTGAATTTGAATTATGAAAGCATAATTCTCAGAAAAATCACAAATGACAATACATTCATTTTTCATTATTTTACTTTTTTTTC
>JAUESI010020196.1:0-12395 GCA_032275145.1 Synergus laeviventris | reverse complement strand
GCGTTTGGATGTGGTGAACACGGAAAAAAATTGCAACTAATTTGGTCACGTGGTCTGCTTAGAGCATGCCCTTAATTTCAGTTGTTTATTTTTAACTAATTTATTCGTCAAATACTTTAATTCATATTGTGACAAATTTTTTAATTATAATATTTTCAACACAGAGACCTTTTCAACTAAAGGTTTTTTATAGTCTGAGCCAATGCTAGGAAAAAAGAAAACAGTCGATTAGTGGCAATTATTTTTCAAAAAGTAGTAAAATATTACACACTATTAAAACTATATTGTTTTCTCTGATTTAAATATATTTCAAATTTCTCAAAAAATTCCCTGATAATTCCAGGTTTTCCAGGTTTTCGAGATGAGCAGATAGTCTGCATTATAATAATCCTAGTAGATGAATAATAACATAATTGATTAATTTATGAATTTAATCACCTGAGGTTCTGGAGAAAGTTGTCGATCTTCACTCTGGTCCTCTCTAGATGACTTCCGTTTCAAAATGGAAGTCGGATAAGGATCAGGACTTTGAGCTCGTCGAACAATTTCATCCAGGGACGATCTTCTTTGATTTTTTAAAATCGGTCGGAACTCCGAAGAATTGCTTTCCGTGAATGTAACATCGGGCGAACAGCTGCGACGTCTCATTATTTCGTTCTCGTCTAAACTACTGCGTTTCTTCAAGATCCCATGCCTCTTGTGCAAAGGATCTATCACAGACGGTGAAAAGGTTACTGGTAACGTTACGTGGGGAGTATCCAACGATGAATCTTTACCATAATCTTTTCCGTGATCTTTACCATGATCCTTATCGTCTCCATCGGAAGGCTTATGCTTTAAGATGGAGACAGGTGACTGTTGCCGATTAAGTGGATTTTCCAAGTGGCAATCTTCACTTAACTTTTTTAAAATGGAACACTTGCTGGGAGAGGATGGCAGCTCTTGGCTATTGACGACAGCCTTAGGATTGCGGCTCTTAAGAGTTGACTCCAGGGATACTAAATTGTTTTCGGAAGCTCGCTTAGCCACAGAAGGACTTGAATTTGAGGCAAGGCGCTCCACACGCTCCATCGTCGCCTTTGTTAAAGCGGTTAAAGCATCTACTCTTCGCGATACTTCTGATTCGTAGTAGGTATTTCCACTGGAAATTAAAAAAAGAACCATATTAAATCCAGATATATAAAACTGAATGTTTTAAAAATTCTTAAATTTTTTTTTTCTGTAATTTTTCTTTCATTTAATTTTTGTAATCCCTTTAAAAACAATTGAAATAACTGCAGTATATTTCGATACAAGAGGCCAAACGGACTATTTGGCCACTGCAAGTGTAAGGCGCAGGTGAAACCCAGCCTCGGGTTCACGCGGAGTCTTTACACGAACAGTGACCAAATCCCCCTTGAAGAATCGAGTATCGAACACTATTTTTCTTTATGAAACAATATGAGAAACCCGAGATATGTAGATTTGATGAAATTCGGGATGGAGGGGTCTCGAGCCAAGCCCCAGCAAGATCGAGGGGCAGAAAAAAAATATCCCAAAATGTTTATCTTTACAGAAAATAAAAGAAAACTTAACTCGTCACAACCATTTTTTTTATTTATCAAAACTTCAAAGGAAATTATCCACAATGTAAATAATTATAAGTTGACAGTTGTTTATTATTTTTAATTTTAAAACGATGTACGCATAGTAACCGTTTACGACATTAGATGGCAACCGGTGGGAAAAATGTTTTGGTTAACCATGGATACCATTTTGCTAACCGGTGACAGCGTTTTGGTCACTAATTTTTGGGATTTTGCTCATTGCTTTTGCGCACAGTGCGGAATCGGCCATTTTGGATATCTTTAAACGGTGGAGAAACGAAATGCTTAAAAAAAATTGTAATCTTGTGGAATTATTTTAAATCCGCTGAAATATCAAATACAATCCGTTAAAATTCTTTCAAATACTGTAGACTCTTTAAATTACTTAAAATCTTCTGAAAGCGCTTAAATATTTCGAAATCCTTGGAAGTTCATTAAAATGACTCCACTCAAAAAATATTGGGTTAAGTGTGTTACGATCGAATTTATTAATCATTTAATAAATGAGAAAATTCATAAATAATCAATGAATAAGAACTAAAATAAAAAATGTATACTCATTCGAATGAGAAAGGGTCGAGTTTCTGCTTTTTTTATTTCAAAGCTTTTATATATCTCCTTATAATTTGGGTATTTGGAATGATTAAAAAAAATATTTTGTGTAAAAATTGTATTCGAAAGATTATAATTTTACATAATAATACAGTGATGTGAATGTGTGTATATATGTGTATAATTAGGAACGCCACTTTACTAAATGATGATTCTCTGCTTCCACTGATTTATTCTACTCTCAAATTGTGAGAGGCGGAAGATGATTTTGATCTAATTTGTAATTTTACGCTTCCAATAAAATCCCGGATAATTGACATAACAGTTTAATTAATATTGCTTTAACTCTTTTTATTACCATACGGTAATAACTCACTTTTGAATTTAACAAATTTTTATTTAACGGCAGACACTTGCAATCTCTTCAATTCTTTGAAACGTTTTAAATATGTCAAAACAATTATAAATATCTTAACATTACAAAAAAATATTTTTAACTCACGTTATATCATTAAAATTATATATTCGCTTTGAGAAGTTAAGGACAATAAAAGCATTATGCATGATTAGATTCTTTTTGAACCTAAAAAAATTAAATCATAAACAAAGGCGCGACCCTTAACTCGCGTATGGCTTTCTACTATAGTTATATATTAAATTTCATACATATTTTTCTACCAGTAACAGTAAAAAGATGTTTCGTATTCTTATAGTATTTTTTTTCAATATAGATTCAGAACCCCTATTGTTAGTATCCCTTATAATTTTATTTAAACAATAGGAAAATGCAAATAGTATTTTACGTGTTGTTTTCACAATAATTTTATACGAGCAAAATATGATAAATATTTGCTTTTTCGTTTTGTCTAAAATAAATGGGAGGGGGTAATAACAATTCGTGCACTTACCTTATATCCTAGAATTAAATATCAGGAAACTATGTGTTTTAACAGCCTCTATTTCATTGAAGAGATAAAAAAAAATTGTAAAGGCATTTATATTAACTTATTTTAACTAGAGGTCTTTGCTTTCAAAAAACTTTTGTTTTTTTGACCTACCTAAATAAGTTTTTAATATCAAATAATAGGTACCTCTTAAAACATTTTTCTAACCTTGTACGTTGCATATTAACTGGTTTTGTATTCGGAACAGTAGCACTGGCAACACTGGTATGGGCACTATGGGATGAGCTGTGAATCTTGGAACGTCCAGAGTTTGGCTGCAAAGCAATTTTACAAGTCGAATCCTTTAAGAAATTTTTCCTCTGCAAGTTTGAAAATTTTTGTCGACACGTTCCTGTATCTGAACATATAGTTTCTGTTCCCTGGTTTTGATCAGTCGCTTGTCTTCTGCACCTTCTTCCAGAGGTTTCATCTGTCCAAAAAAAGAACAAAGTATTAGAAATTTTCGAATATCTTGATGTATTAGCATCTTTGTAATGTTCGGACACGGTGAAATTGGCAAGAGTTCTAGTAGGTTCTCGGAGAGAAAAGCTCCGATATCAAGAAAAATAAAACAGAAAATTAACTAAATCTCCGAAGGAAACCATCGAGTTGTTAATGAGAAACAACTTTCCGGATTTTCCCGATCTTCAAGAGGCGATGGAGCCTACCCGCCACAGGGAGGGAGAAAAATCCTGGAGCTTGGCAGCAGAGTCAGTTAAAACAGAGAAGGTCAAATTAGCAATTGAGTCCTTTGAGCCTTACAAGGCTCCGGGGCCAGATGGTATAACCCGGTGATCCTCAAGGGAAGCCTGGGGGGGGGGGAACTCTGGTGGAAATCAGTTTGACATCTTTCCTTCTCAAGACTTTGGAGGGACTGGTCGACAAATTTCTAAGTTTACATTTTCATGTGGAACAACACACCTATCAAATGGATACACGAACTGCATACAGAAGCAGCTGGTTTTGTACGGTGTCTGTATAGGCGCCTTTCTGTGTATATTGAAGGGGCGTTCAGTCGAACCTCAAGGGCGGCTATACGGTAGAGAGCAATGCGATAGCGACTATCTGAAGGCTGTCCTCAGGGTGGTGTTCTGTCCCCACTTTTATGGTGTTTGGTTGTGGATGGTCTCTTGAAACTACTGAATAATGAAGGTGTACGTACGAAGAAAGACTAAGAGACATTATACAGAGAGCTCTGAGAAAGACCCTTGGAGAAAGGCTTTGGTCCAAAACATGGCATCATCTGGTTCAAGGACTGGTCAAAGACGGAAGAGGGCGTCGGAGCTGGAGTATATGGCAAAAAGGCCGCGGACAGGTTTATAGGTCCATAGGCCGAATGGTTTCAACTCAGTCTTCCAGGCGGAAATGCTCGCTATCAAGGAATGTGGGAGGGTTATGTCACGGAAAAACACAGACGAAGTCCTGTGAATCTGTACGGACAGTCAGGCGGCATTAAAATCATTGAACAGAGAAGAAGTCTCGTCTAAGCTAGTGAAGGAAACTCGAGCAATCCTCCAAGGGATTGAACGGAATAACCAGCTTCATCTCACCTGAATACCGTGTCATGCAGAGTGGAAGAGCAAAGAGGGAGATAGGCTTGCGAAGGAGGTTATGCGGCCCCTAAGAGCATGAAGTGGGCATGCCTTTTCAGGAGGGGATTAACCTTATTAAGGAATAAATAAAAAAAAAAAGAGAGTAGCAGCGAAGCTCAGGATGCGGCACGAGCAGGACCCTTATAGGTAACGCCACAAGGACTTGGGCAAGGGAACTCCTGAAGCTTGACAGGCCAAGAATTAAACATTGCAGGGGAAATCCTGACGGAACATAACAATATAGGAAAACATAGGCACATCACGGGTAAATGTTCAACACCGATATATGAGAGATATGGGGCGGGTATAGACGGCTCCATCCATTTCCTATGTCATTGCGACGCATTAACATACCACAGGCATGCTCTGCTCGAGCAGGCGAATTTTTCATAGGATAGGACAAGAGAACTCATGGCCAGTCAAATCCTGACCTTTTGTAAGACTTGTCAATATCGACAGCAACCTTGAGTTGATTAAGCAGAGGGGATAGAGTACAAAGGCCTAATGGCTAAGTGCTCTGAACAGCTAGGTGCTGCCCTCTGAGAATTATAATAATAATATTTGTTCGCAGTTTCAAGGAGTTGAAAAAACCCTGTTTTCAGTTCTTAAAGAACTGAAAAAAAGTCTACCGAGTCTAAATTAATAATTATAAATTTTCAAAGTAAATTAGTAGTCAGTAAAAATCCTAATATTTTTAATTTTTTTGAGCTTAGGAGAAAGGTTGAGAGTTCTTTAGTGATTATAATTCCTATGTGCGAAATTTTCTCACCAGGTCGACGCTGCATTCAGCACGCACTAAAAATACATTACGCTAATGGAAATATATTAGAAAATAATTCAGTTTTTGTACAAAATGAGGTCATAAAATGTTTCTAAAATGATTGTAGGATATAAAATACACATTATCCGTCAATCAAATAATATGAAATAGAAAAATAACACATGAAATTATGTAAAATATAACAGTGGATAACACAGTAAGAATTTCTTTAAACCTATAAAAAATATTTGTTATGTTATCCTATAATGTTAAAAATATCTTTAAAAAAATATTTAAAAATGATAGTTTCTTACTCAAATTTAGTTGTCGCATAATTTTTGTTACATTTTCAAATTGTTATTAAACTTATATTTTCTCTTTTACATGTTCTTCTTTTTTATAACAAACACACAAATTTTATAAACAAAATATTTGTTAATTCATTCCTATAAAGTTCGGAAGAATAATAAAATAAATATAAAATAATTCGGTTGAGCAGCTAAGCTTTTTTTATATTTTTTAAAAGATAATTTTAACATTATAGTATAACATAAAAAATATTTTTTATATATATACAGAAATTCTTACTGCGTTATCCACTGTATATATTTTACCTAATTTCATGTGTTATTTTTCTATTTCATACTATTTGATTGACTGATAATGTGTATTTTATATCCTTATAATCATTTTAGAAACATTTTATGACCACATTTTGTACAAAAACTGAATTATTTTCTAATATTTTTCCATTAGCGTAATGTATTTTTAGAGCGTGCCGAATGCAGCGTCGACCTATTGAGAAATTTCGCACATAGAAATTATAATCACTAAGGAACACCATTTTGTTTTTTAGTCGGATAGGGCTGCTAAGGAAGCAAGGTCTATTCCTACATCCATGGGAGTCGGATAGGGTTGGGCTGGGATATCACGATTGGCGTTATATATTTCTATTCTTCCAGAAAAGAGTTAAATTATTGATTGCAGTTGGAAAAGTGAATATTTTAATTTTTACTTTTTAAAAAAAATTTACCACTTTTCAGAACATTAAAAATTATCCTGAAAAATAAAAATAAATCATAATTTTGTGTGAGGGGAACATCTTTTTCGGAGACCAACTTCGAGTCTATTTTATCGGGGCCTTTCTTGGGAAAAGGAACATTCTTCTTTGGAGTTTCGTTGGAAAGCTATCTATCTGCTGTTTCCTGTTCTTCTTTAGTGCTGCTTGCATCACTTGAGTATCCTTTTCTTGAGACTCATCAAGGGTGACCTTCGTTTCTTCAAACAAAGTCCATCGAGCTCCAATATGTCTTGCATTGTTTGAAGTCTGCAATATACGCGTACTTGTTAATCCAACCTTTCCCATGCGTAGCAGCTAATCCCTCGCATCTGATTCTCGAAGAAATGGTAACGACGGAGAACCTACGAGCCCTTTTATACCTTGGATAGCAGCTCCATAAGACCTAATCACTGTCCCATTTCCCATTCTCTTTATCTGTTAGAAAATCAGCTTTCGACGGAACGCCCATTTCCTGGTTAAAGTGTTTGATTGTAGTGCGCTCCCAATACCCAAATACGTAAATATAAGCGTATTCATACTTGATACTCACTTGTATCGCTTCTGCCAGAAGATAAACTGACCTGCTCTTATTCAACCAGAGAAATAGAGGCAGCGAAAGATCTGGGGCTTTTCAGAGAAACGTTAAAGAAGAATATTTCTTTCCTAAAAAAGGTCCCGATAAAATGGGATCCGAAGTTGGAAAAAACGTTTTTGGAGCTTTTAGGCGACATGTGTGTCAATGATTAAGATTTATTGTTATACAGGATATATTTATAATGTTCCGAAATGGGGTAAATTTTTTAGTAAAAGTAGCAATTAAAATGATTCACTTTTCCAGGTGAAATAAATAATTTAATTCTTCTCTAGAAAAATAGAAAGATATAGTGCGAATATGCTCCGAGAAATTTTTATTTGCTCAGTTCGATGCATAATGCATGGGTTTTGTCCATATTTCACTTTTGAAATCATTTTGAATCACACAGACAAGGAGCGGACTGAAGTTAGTTCCAAGATAATTGATTCATATTATTCTTCAGTGCTACTGCAAATTCCTAGATAGGTCCTCTCTAGAAAGTTTTATACAGGGCTTATAAATTATAGCATCCTCCATCTTACAAGAAAGAAGATGTCATATTGTAGAAGTGAGTTATAGGAAAGGACATACTACCTTATATACGATCCTAAATATGTTGTGTGGAATGAGAAACGGGGCTGAGGACCAAATAATCGAATAAGGCCAGTCCAAAATTTATATTTTTATAAATAAAGGAGATGTTGAAAGTTAATAGTCAGCAGGCGAACGAGTGCAGAGAGGCATATTTCTATAGGTATTTTTTCTATTTCATATTGCAGTTAAAAGATTTGAGGCAATGTTAATCTATCTATGACATGAAATTTCAGCGAAGCCACTATCGTTATATTTTTACTAAAATCTAATGATCTAAAATAGAATCTGTGTCATATTCTTGTTTCAGGCCTTACAGTCCCTATGAGAAAAAAAAAGGGAACATAGAATACTTTTTTTAGCTCAAAGGGTGACTTTCTTTAAATAAAGATTAGATAGTTTTTGCAATGTGAGGAGTAAACAGGAAAAAAGAAAGTTACTGGTGTTGTAGATTTTCTGCAAATTAGTTTTACAAATACCCAGAATAGTCGCAAAATATCCCAAAACTCGGATTCTTTTTAATTAAAAAAATGGATTTTAAAAGAAATATTGCAATTTTCGTAAAATTTAAAGAAATTCAAATAAATTAACAAGAATTCTAAACCAATAAGGATCAAATTCAAGATGAATTCAGTCAAACTTCAGGCAAATTCACAAAAAAATTAAGATCAATTTAAAATAATTCCACGTGAATTGAAGAAACTTCTAATGAATTCAAGAAGAACATTTTGGACGAATATGGAAGAATTTAAAAAAAATGTCAGGCGTATTCGGAAGATTTCAAGATAGTTTCATATCAACATGAATTTAAAGATTTTAAGGAATTTTAAGGGCTTGAAAGTTTAAAGAATTTGAAGAGATTTCGAAGAGACTTTATAGGATTTCACGAGATTTCATAAGATTTTAATATTTTTTAAATATAATTATTACACGATACTGTTAAATATTTTTATTGAGTTCAAACAATTTAAACCGCTTTAGAGGATTTTAAAGAATTTAAAGAGGTTTTAAATTATTTGAAAGAATTTGAAGGGATTTCAAAAGAATTCAAGAGAGATTAAGAATTTTGAAGAAATTTTACAGGATTCAAAAGATTTCAAGAAATATCAATTGATTTTATGTAATTCCAAGGAATTTGAAAACTTTTCAAGTGATTTAAAAAAATTATTAGGAATTTGAAAGGGTTTTAAGAGTTTTTTAAAAGGATATCAAAGGAATTCAAAACATTTTCCAACAAAATGCAAGTATCCAATAAAAATATTTTCAGCCTTAAAAGATTGAATTTTCTATTATGTAAATGATCCGAAAAAGTTTTGTAAAACCGGAAATGACCGAAATAATCCTACAATACCAATTTCAATCATTCTTTAGATGTTTCAAATGTACCCGCCTAAAAATTTGTTGTCTAAAACTCCACTGCATTGTAGCTCTAATGGACCTCTTATAATCCCCTAAAGGAAACAGCTCTACTTCCACTGCTTCTCAACATACAGGGGCTCAAATTTTCGACATTTTAACACGCGCACAGTTATTTAATCAATCATAACTTCTCCGAAAGTTGATCAATTTAACTTTTCTATCAGAGGATTTGAAACATTTTTGTATGATCTTTCCGATAATAGCCCGATATTCAATCGTTCAATAGCAAATTTCCTACCACTTTCTAACTTCAATGATTTTTTAGAGAAAGAATATAGCTTTTTATTGAAAAACTTTAAGGCGCCGCATTTTGAATAAAACTCAAAAATATATTTATTATAAAATGGGAAAATGGATGTGAAATATTTTCTTTATTATTAAAAAATCAATATTTTTATCAGAAAGCTCAACTTTAGCAGAAAATATGATTGATTGAATAACGGCGGGCGTGTTCAAACGTCAAAAATTTGAGGCCCTAGTGTATGTTGAGAAGCAGTGGTGTAGAGCTGTCTTCTTTGGGAGATTAAAAGAGGTCAGCTAGGATTACAATACATTGGAGTTTCAAAAAGATTGTAGACACAATATTTTTAGGCGGGTTCAAGTGGCAAATTGTGCCCTATATTATATAGGATTATTAATCGCCAATGCAATGTTTCCTGAGCACAGTAGCGTGAGTATTATATAATGTACTGATATAAAAATAAAACTTACTCCTATTCCTGCCATCACTTTGTACTTCCTCTGTGTGCGAAGAGCGATTCAAATAGGATTTACGCTTCTGACTCTTATCTTTCTCCCTTGTATGCGTTATACTTTCGTTACACGAAGACATGTGATTTCTCTGCACAGAGATTGTCAAGCATTTTTCATATGTATCAAAATTATTATCATATAATGCAAATATGCAATATGAGAAATACAATTAAGGGCATGTGTTATGTACTTATCATTATAGCAAATTTAGATAATCCGGTTTTTTTTAATAATTTTTAATTTTCAAAAAAATAAAAATAATACCGCACAGTCCTAAATAACGTGAATACGATGGTCTATGCACTATTATTTCTTTTTAAAAGTAAAAATTGTAGGGCAAACCAGGATTATCTAAATTTGATCATATGGTATAAGTAGCATATGTTATGACAAATAAGAAAAAAACTTTGAAAGTATCAATATGTATATTGATTATTACATAAATATAAATAAATATAATAAATATAACGAATTCATGAAAAAGTATGAAGTTGTCTTAAATCGGATTAATAATTACGATATGAAACAGTCGATCATTTCTTACCCTCAATTTTTAAAGGCGGTACTTATCGATAAAATGAAACTGAACAATTTTATTATAAATTGCATAGTCAACGTCAAATTATAATACCTCCTTGAAATGAGAAAAATGTGACATATAGTAAATGAAAAAGTAGAAAGTCAAATTAGAGTTAATTGTTAAGGGCATGTGATACTTAGAAAAATTATTGATTTTATATGTTCAAATTCCCCAACTTTACGGCTACAAAAATTAATAGTTTGCCTTGAAACTTTGGGAAACGGTAAAGAACATTGAAACGGACCGTTATTGACTCAATTTACCTCGCATAATAAAAAAATTCTTTTTTTTTTTGCTAAAAATGCTACAATTAATTTGATTGACCAAATCCCCAACTTTACGGCTACAAAAATAAATATTTTGCCCTGAAACTTTGGGAAACGATAAAGAACATAGAAACGGACCGTTATTGACTCGATTTATTTTGCATAATGAAAAAAAAAAATTTTTTTACTAAAACGAAAGTATTGATAATGAACTGTCGATAATAATTATTTTTTAATTATTTCAACCAAACGAGAGTCAATAATAGTCGCTTAACATTTTTTATAACTTTCCTGAATTAATTTTTTTTTAAATATTCATTTTTGTAAAAAAAAACTTAGGTAATCTAGACCAGATTGACCCGATCGCCAAAGTATCACATGGCCTTAACAGGTAGTTTAAAATAAATTATCTTAGAAAATCTGAAATTTAGATTAGAAACACACAAGCTAATTTTTCCCTACACACTTTCTTCATACAAAAACTCAATATTTATAGTATTTCTCTCATACGCATTTTTGCATTTCTTATCAATATTACAGATTTCAATACAAAATTACATAACGGAACTTACTTCTTTATAAGAAGAAGTGGTATTTGATTGATAATTCCAAGGCACTAAAGTTTCTCCTGATCGACTGGACGATTGTCCAGAACCTGCTGCATTGTCGAATTTTAAACAGATTGAGACAGTTGTAATGTTTGCAACCGGTAATTGAAAAAAAAAATATTTTTATCAAGAAATATTACAATATTGGTACCAGTCAGCATGGCTCATTGTCAACATTGTAAGTAACTTTTTGAAGCGAATGTGGTCTAGATAAATAGATTTTATGACACTAAAACGTATATTAGTTACAACACGAACAAAAATTCTCTTAAAACTACATAAAAAATTTTTCAAATAAACAAAAAATTAATTTGATCATAGTACTTCGAAATCGTTAGACTATTTTTAGAATCCATCCACATTCCCTAACATTAATGAAAATATTTTTAAACTCATTGAAATCTCATTATACACTAGACATTTTTAGAAGTACCCTAAAATCTTTCAAATTTCAAGACATTTTTTAAATTCGTAGAAATTTCATGAAAGCTATTGATTTATTTTTAACCCTCGAGATTTTTAGAAATCTCTTGAAATCATATCCTCTGAAAGAGCACAGCAGGATAAGCTGCCTCCGGCCGAATCTGTTCGACATTTTCACTCTAAGTTGGCAACTAATATGAGGTTCAAATCATGGGATTTTGATTTTTTTAATGGGAAATTGTTGAGACACAATCACCGTTTTTTGCCTAAAAATACCTTGAATTATATGCAAAAATATGTGAAAGTTTGAGATCAATTAGAGTGGCTGCCCATGGTTAATAAAATTAAAAATCTCCAGCGTACTACACAGTGTGTCCCAAAAGTTCCCGAACTTTTATTAAATCTCACATTGTAATTTAATACTTACAATATTTTGCTTGGACCAATTTTGAAGTCAGAAAATAACGCACGGCAAACGTTGCAACACCCCGTATCTTCAAATATTCATTTAATATGCGACAAATACCGTCAATAAATGTCACAGACATACAAATAGTCTAAGAGCCAGCAACGTTTTTTGTCAAGTGTAAGTATAAGACCTAGTTAATGTCTAATATATCAGGGAAATCACTCTTCTTTCGAAATCCATAAATGCCAGACGCACTGCCCGTTGCGTTTGGACACCTG
>JAUESI010020195.1:0-12438 GCA_032275145.1 Synergus laeviventris | reverse complement strand
AATTCACAAATATCCAATAATTTTAAGTACCGCACGTCCATTCTATACTCCTTTTTTAAATTTATATAACAATAATTACGAGAAGTCACTATGTAAATATTTGAAACGAGACTGTTTTCAGACCACGTGACCCGATCGTCTGGTTTCGATTGCAGCGCCTCTATAGGTTGTGCTCACCGCGAATAGATCTCTGATATCAGAGATATATAGATATTCGTAGTTGTATCAGGATGAAATCGTGAAATTATCTAATTGGATAAAAATTAGATGTATTTTTATTAAAATTGCATATTAAGCATGTTTCAATATATGTAAAAGGCGTTCCTTTTGTCAGAAAAATGAAATAAAAGCTTTTAATTAGGTATTTTATGTTGTGACGTAAATCGAAAATGGCCGTATGGTGTTACGTCTGCCCAGCGCTGGTGTCGATTAATTTCCTATCGACCCAACGATGATTGGACAGGAACTTGTGGCTCGTGCCCGTCGTGGCTGCTTGCGTCGATTTGAAAATTGACTACCGCGAAAGAAACTGAAATTTAAATCAAATTCTGGAATGATAATTAATGAAGTAATGCGCTTTATTTAAGATCACTTCAGCTTTAAACACACAAATTCACATTTTAAAAGATGACAAAGAAGTCTTAGTTTACACGGTTTTAAGGTCGACGATAAACTGAACCAGACTGAACTATTCTATGTTAAGAGTCGTTGACGCTGGGCCCGTCGCCGGGCATGGTAGAGAGATGGTGGTGGAGGGCCACCCTCGCGTACCCAATTGTAATTCCCAAGAATATGCCTACCACTGATATATATCAGTGATGCCAACCGTGCCAACCAGTCGCAAATCACGAGACCCTTTTATTATTAGCTGATGGGTCGCGGTTGTAAGGCCTGGACCGTTGAGTTCAAAACATGCGTAACAGTGGTAACAGCAATTTAAATGTTTGTCGTAAAACGTCAAACTATAATCTTTAGAAAGCTATAAAAATCGAGGACAGATTTGAAGAGTCTTATTTATTATTTTGGAAAGTTTGAGAGTTTACAATTTTACGAGTTAAGGGTTAATTGTTAGATTCAACCTTTCGAGTTTCTTGCAGATGCGTTCTTTATTTTTTGTGTTGGGCGTGACTAGCTCGCATACAATATGATTATATGTTTATGATTCTTATTTCGAAATTTCGCGGATGCTCCATGCGGGAAAAATGCCAAGTCTTATTTCTTAATGTTTTCTATTTAAATTATAGGATAAAGGATAGTTCTAGAGAAAATTGATTAAAACATTATTTTTTAATTAAATTTAAACTTAGCGCGTAATATTACATTTGAATATGGCGGCGTCGACTTCAGAAAAGTCGCACGACGTAACAATGCTGATGCATAAACATTGGCATATCATATAAACATATAAGGTTATACGTGCGAAATTTTCTCACCAGGTCGGCGCTGCATTTAGTATGCTCTGAACATACATTTCACTAATGGGAAAATATTAGAAAATTCAAAATAAATACGTTTTTATACAAAATTAGGTCATAAAATGTTTCTAAAATGATTGTAGGATATAAAATACACATTATCCGTCAATTAAATAATATGAAATAAGAAAATAACACATAAAATTAGGTAAAATATATACAGTGGAAAACTCATGAAAATGATTTCTTGATACTCTTAAAAAAATCTTTGTTATGTTATCCTATAATGTTAAAAATATGTAAAAAAAATATAAAAAAAGCTTAGCTGCTAAACAGAATTATTTTTTATTTTTTTAATTATTGTTACGAACTTTATAGGAATATGAAGATATATATAATAAATAGTTTGTTAAACTTTGTATATTTGTTATAAACAAGAAAAACATGTAAAAGGAAAAATATAGTTTAATAAAAATTTTTAAATGTAACAACAATTATGCGACACTTAACTTTATTCTAATAAGAAACTTTGAAGCTTTTTGTATAATTAATAACCTAATTTACATGTAAAAAAACTACGTAAATTACCTATGGTAAATTACGTACACAACCCTGCCCACACCATTAGGTATTCACGTTGTGACGTATAATAAAAAATGACCATACGCTGATGTATAAACATTGGTACCAAATATATATATATATTATTTTTTTATTATCTTCATAAAAAATCATTTCTTAACATTTTAGTATTTGAAAAATAGTTTTAGTTTCTGAAAAGCTATTTAATAAAATAATAAAATAGATACATTTTTAAATTTCGATTTTAATATTTTATTTAAAAATTTTTCAGAAACTAAAACTACTTTTTAGATACTAAAATGTTGAGAAATGATTTTTTAAGAGGATATTAAAAAAATAACGTTCAGTCCCATGCATTTGGTGGTGCCATCAATGTCGACAGATCATCTCTGCCAATGTTGATGTACTAGCGTACAGTCATTTTGAATTATACTTCACAACGTGAAATACTTAATTCCAAAAACCTATAACATTAATTCTATTGACTTTGATACCTCTCCTTATTCTCTTCCTTGGTGGCCACTATTGAAATGGACGAAATTGCGCATAATGCGCAACACGACATGCGCAATGAAAGATACTCATTGTGCATGGTGGTTTAAGCGGAAGATATGTTTTTTCAGTGTTTGTTGACACTTGACCACACACAACCATTGACAACACCTAGAATAACCGGTATTTTCAGAATCGAAGAAACAGAGAATCTTCATAATTTAAACGAAGTAATTAAGTAATTTATAATTAGTAAAGTGTACGGTCATCAGTCATAGTAATAGATAATGACACCTATACGCTTGTTAGTCTCGTTACCCGCTACCTTTATCTCCTTATATCAGTAATTCGGAGAATATTTTCATTCTATTAACTGTTCTGTTTCACAATCTTGTAATCGGTTATCAATTTTCTTTCAACAGTTCTACAATTGTCTTATACTCTTGAGGATTTAGGAATATAATTAGTTTGAGAACCTGAAATAGTAGACAATTAATCGTCATTACTACTATTATTATCAGGGACCAGCAACAATGACTGAGATTTCTTCTGCGGAAAAAGTATGTATATACATGTTTACTTAATAATTTAATTCATTATTACATCTTTAATAGACAATTATTCTTTAATATTTAACTCTAAGTCATAATTAAAAAATTTCTTATTTATAAAATATAAATGATTGTTTTTGTAGAATATGTCATAAATATATATGTTCAAAAAAAATTTAATTTCCACCTAGCAAGCTGTCGTGTACAGCAGCCATAAAGCAACATAGTTTATACAGCGCGACTACAGGTCCGGTTAGACGGACGTTTTTGACAAAACTAATTTACCCGGCTCTAGTACAGTGTACACTGCCTGTAGGGCGAATTTATTATCCAAAGTAACTGATCGTCTGACTACAGCAGAGAGTGACAGTATCCGCATAAATTATTAAATAAAAATTAGTACGTCTTTGTACAGCAGAATTTCAATGGCCGGAAGAATTTATTTAATAAAATTTGTCCGGCTATTGACATTAATAATAATTGTGCCTGAATAAAGGAAACTCATTGTAAAGGGGAATTATTGCAAAAGGCAACCATTATAAAGGGAAATTATTGCAAAGGAGTATCAGTATTGTAAAAGTATTATTTTCTGTTGGACGAAATAACCTATAAACGAATTTATTATAATTGTTTCTAATTTATCTGATTTATCTTAGTAGACGGACACATTTTTATTTAATAATTTATCTGTATATTGGCGATCGCAAGTATTTTGACAAAATTTCTAGCCGGACGAAATACTCAAGTATTAGTCGTCCGACTTGCCGGACGTTTAGACCCTTCGTAAAAATAAAGAGACGAATAAATCACTTTTCAAATTATCAGCCGAATATGGGTACAATTATTATTTATGTTAAGGTTGTATTCTACTTTGAAAGCTCGAAAAAAAACTATTTTTGTGAATTTTTTTTATACACAACGTCAGTCAAAGTCAACTCCTCAAAAAGTGCACTGTATTAAATATCTCAAAAACTACTGAACCGATTGTTATGAAATTTTAACCACATATTTTTTACACTTATATGAACCTGTTGAACTAGGATTATTTTTAAATTAAAATTTTAACTATATTTTTTTTTGCAAAAACTGAAAATAAACCCACTTTTTTCGGACGAAATACTTAGAGATTAATTCATCCGTCTAGCCGGACGTTTATACACTTCGTAGTTGATATTTTAAGTAAGAAACTTAGTTTTTATAATCTTGAAAACTTTTTTCAGTTTAAGGTATTTGTGATACTGCTATTTCATTCAAAAGTTTACGGTCAGATTATAGATGGGGCATTATTTCTCAAATATTCCAACCCGAAAATCGGATATGTCCGATCGGGCTTAAACTTGGGTCAAATATTAAATGTTTATGGTAATTTTACCAAAAACTATTTTCCTGTTTTGTCAAATAGTAGTCGATTATTTGCTACATTTATAATTAATTTTAAAAATTTAGCCTGGGTGTTTTCAATAGATTTTTTAGTGACGGTTCCATTAGTCATAAAAGTCGGGCGGTTGTGGCGGTACGTCAAGAACTTTGGTGTACAGATTCTCGAATACAAAAAAAACGCCTCTTTGCTTTTCAAGTATCTTATGGCAAGAAATCTCAACTTTTTTTTCTAGAATATTAAGAAATAAATAACAAGTGCCAATTTGAAAGAAAAAATTGATTTGCTTTCTCATAAAGGAACCTTTGTAGCGGTGACAAAATCCAGTTTCCAAATAAAGGTTTCTTACAATATATTTCAAGAGGAATGTATCTAATATGATGTCTTGAAAAGTTTCTCGGATGAGTGGGTGTATGTCATGTTTTTAACGATCCTGCAATGTCTGGAGAACCTGTACAGATTAGCATTACTATATTACCAATTTGTAAAATTGATTTTTCGACTATAAGTATTCAAATAATCTATAATCAAAACCCCTGTAACGAGAAGAGATATTCCTTGCGTCGAAAAAAATCGATTGACCTATAATATTAATACATTTTTAATGAAAACTAAGAAATGTATGGTAGCAACTAAAGAAAACTAAGAAAGTTATGGCCCCGTAGCAAGTGAAGTGGCGCTTTCAACGACGACCCACCGCAATATTTAACCCACCGATAATATCAATCGTAGCCCCCGCCTTCCGAACCCCTCTGATACCAGTAGAAAAATTCGATTTGACTTAAAATTGATATACGCCTAGGCGCATAGAATAGAAGATATTACTAACTCGGATCAAGATTAAATTTAAACAAATAAAATAAATAAATATGTTTTTTAGGGCTTAAAATAACAAGATAGAATTTAGGAGTATTAAGAATAAGCTAAGTGGAAAAACCTTCGCCTGGAAAAAGACAAACTTACCACCGCGTGGCGAAGACATTTTCTACTTAACCCGTTAGCCTAACAGAGGAGGGACGCATATGAGCGCGGCGACCACGAAAATGTATCTCGCGCATCCCTTCCTAGTAAGTCTTACCCTCACTTCGCAATTCTCACGAGAGCCGCAGATATAAAAAGCCATGCGCGACCAAAAATCGTCAGAAGGTTTGGGACTGGACTTCCGTTCTCGACCTTCTCACACTACTCGCTCCCGACTGGATATCCGTCGCAGGCTCTCTGATTTGTATTCGTATTCGCCCCCAACTGGACGTCCGTCGCAGGCTCTCTCATCGTATTCGCCCCCGACTGGAAATCCGTCACAGGCTACCAATCGTTTTCCTCTCGTACTCGTTGTTTCTCTTCAGTTTCAATACTCATAGTGAGCCCTCTGTGGCCATAAGCAGGATTAAAACGACCATCTTTCTTGTACTCGTAATCAAGCATTCAATAAAAAGTAATTAACTTGATCAAATTTGTGAGTTTTCAATCAAAAAAATCCTCATCTCTTAATACCATATAAGAACTCTCACAGGGTCATTCGCTCTCTCTCTCTTCTTCACTTTTCCACTTCTCTGGCCAAATCCAAAATCCTAGTCCTACTATAGCCAATCATCCTCCCCTATGAGAACCACCATCACTTCCTACCTTTGTCCACATTTATCCTTGTCTCTCCACAAGACCTTCTCACTCCTAGTGATGTCTACCATAGCGCTCTCTCCCTTTCTTAAAACCATCTTTCCCTTCTCTTAATTAAGTGAAAACATTTTCTTTCCTTTTTTTCCTTATATCAAAATGAAGATTTTAAATTCGGGATTGTTGATTTTTATGAAAGATTTTTTGTTTCACCTATCAGAACCGAATTGATACCATTGATTAATTGGTACACATGTAATATGAAAGCCCTTTAAACATCAACTTTAAAAGTTCCTTTTTATAGGAGTTATGGAGGGGTAAAGAAAAATAATAAAACATTTATTTCTTTAAAGTGGCTGAACCGATTTTTATGAAAAAATACATTTTGTGGAAATCAATAAGATAATTTTTTTTAAAATTGGAAAAAATTTGAGAAAAATATATGTTGAAGGGCACAATCAGAATTAGTCTGTAAAAATTCGGTCGTCGTGCAGGTTAAACAAATCAAAATTTTTATTTATATTTGAAAAAAATTGATTTTTTAATTTGCTTAAAAAATTTCCCAATTGAAATAATAATATAAAAATGGTTGTTTTTATTTTTGAATGTTATAAATTTCATTTTTTAAACAGAATTTACACTTGGAAAAAAAATTGGTTGGTTGTAATTGTACTGCAGTGCAATTTCAAACCCGTCATGAAATATGTTTTATAAATGTCCCATATTTATAAACAGATTTCGTGACCCTCTATAACTAATTTGTAAGTTATAATCCTTAAAATAACTTACGACTAGTTTCTTCGTCAGCTAACATATAATTTTTAATATCTTATTGTTATACTTAAAGATATCTTTTGTATATCTGTAATATTTTTATATGCAAGTTATAAATAATAATATTTAATCATATTGTTACGTCTCGAAATACAAACATACGACTAAATAATTTAAAAATAATAAAAGGTTTCTCCGTTTTTGATTAGAACAGAAGTTCTAAAACAAGGATGAGAATAACTGCCTATTTATCAAATAAAACACTAGAAGTTATTAAAGTTAAGTATTTATTCATTACAATAAGATAGGGGATCAGTGTTGGATTTGGAAAGAAAATACTTAGTTAGAATAGGAAAAGGTTTGAAGGAATGATCCTTGAAGCGACGGATTCAAATGAGCGATTTCCTCTCTGCAGGTGTCAATCCTCCCTTTAAATAAAGAGATTCATGAATTACGAATGCCTGAGAGAGTTAATGAATTATAAAAATATAATTGCTTATATATTTATTATTTTAGTTCTTTTTATATATATATATATATATATATACTATATATATTATATTAGAATTAATTTAGTTCAAGAGATGTCCATGCTCCACCTTGGAGTTAGAGTTGTAGTTGAAAGTTGCGAAAATATTCTATGTCCACTTTGGACATAGAATTGTAGTCGGTCTTGGAGCTCGAGCCGAAAATATTCTAAGTCCGCTCTGGACTTATAGAGTTAGAGTTGAAGCGCACTGGTTACTTTGAAGAATTAGGACCGACGTAAGAAGAGTTTTTAAGAGCCGATGGATTTTGAGACGAAACAGGTTCTCCAGGGTGAGAGGTCAAGAACCTGGGGTTTCTTATGAGTTGACATTAGCACAAGGTAATTCTGTTGTCGATGGCTGTTTTAGAATTTTATCGATTTTTATCGCATTTTTATGTCCAAGCTTGTTAAAGGAGAGAGAGAAAAAGCTTGAGGGGGGGGGACAAATAAAATAAAAATGGTCGTTTTTGGAGAAAAAGTCAAATTTAGATTTGACCTTCATTTTTGAAGGTCAAATATTTATTTATGACAAAATGCATAGGATCAATCGAGAGAACGTGAAAAACTCTATCGAAAATGTATTAGATAAAATTTTTTTTCATCGCTATTGCAAGAGTTACAAAAGCGCCGAAATACATGATATTCACGAAAATTCTAAAACTTTCACCCCCTTCACCTCGACAAGTTTTTGACCGATCTCATTCAAATTTGGTGTGATAACTACTACTCAATAGGACTAAACTATATAAAAAAATATATATATTTGTTATAAATTCGGTAAAGTAGGTACATAAGTTGCAGAAACTATATGATTAATACAACAAACTAACTGAAACTGCTAAATGTATCACACTTCATAGGTCTTATTGTGTCCATAAATATTATTACAATATAACTATAGTTATTTTAGATTTTCTAAAAATGTTTTGTAATTTAAATTAATAAAAAATTATTATTAAAAATTGGTTTTTTTAAAACTGAATATATGTGTCTAAAGGTAATTAATACGGAGGGCTTTTTGGTGTGAGTCCCCTCGCCTCTTAGATAAATGATTGAGCAAAGTGCTTATCGAATTACTCGTAGACTTCTTTTTCTTCTTTGTTGTACAGTTTTTTTTGGAAAAATGTCAAACTGCGAAGACAATGAATATCTTCTCAGTGTTAGAGTTAAAGGGGGTGACGAAAGAGTGACTCCACATTTTGAAAAAAAAACTCAAATATTTTATAAATGGGAAAATGAGCATGAAATTTCTTTTTTTATTACAAAATTATTATTTTTATTGGAAGGCTCATAAAAGAACGTTTAAAAACCTCTTATAATAAAGTTATATTGATTAACCTTAGCAGAAGTTATGAGCTGTCTCCTTTGTGGGATTAAAAGAGGTCAATTCAGTGAAGTTTCAAAAAGATTGAAGATATAAAATTTTTAAGGCGGGTAAACTTGTTAAATGTTGCCCCATATGTTGGGTTGTCCGAAAAGTTCTGAGCATTTTGTGTGTGAAAGTGAAACAAAATTGGCAACACAAGAAATATTCTTTATTTATCTAAATTTCCTCCAATTTTTTTTGTGATTTCAGCCCATCTTTCCGGTATTTCAAAAATTCCGTTCGCATAGAACTTAGATTATGGCTTAAAGACGAGAAAGTCATTCAAGTGTTTTTTCTCATCCTTGATATCACCAAGTGATTTTCCGTTTATGTAATTTTGCAGATAACGAAGTAGGTGGAAGTCGGATGATGTAATGTTCGGGCAATATGACGGATACGGTCGGACATCCCAGTCAAAGTCGTGCAACTATATGTCGAATAACACGTGAGGCCTTGCATTTGGCTTGGTTACATTAGAGGTCCGAATTGATGATCAGATTCTGGGGGAGCAGCTTATAGTAGAAATGCTTTTGCAATGCCACCAAACATAGAGCGTAACCTTCTTTTGATGAATTTGATGGTCTTTTTTTTGGTGATTCACCAGTCTGACGCCAATATCGTTTCTTCACTTCGTTGTCGTAAATAACCCATTGTTCATCTCCAGTCATCATAGTTATTTTAAAAAATGATTCCCTTTTGTTTCATTTCAAGAGACTATCATAGATAGAATACCACTCAATGCAATTTTCTCAGGCAGATTGCGTGTTTCTAGTTTAAAATATAGTCAATACAAAAAATCGTTTATTTGAAGGTTCAGAACTTTTCAGTCAATGGAACCTAAACAACATAACGAAACATTAAACCAAGCTTCGTTAGTATTAATATCCTCCAAGCTAACGTTTCTCCTTTTAAATTTTAAAATTTTATAAACCATCTCCGCGCCGTCGATTTATTAACAGCCTCCTCTCCCAACATTTCACAAATGATTTTACACGCTTGTGCAGCGTTTTCATCTTTCCAATACAAGAAAAACATCAAATCCCGAAGATGCAACGTCTGTTTAGCTATTTTCAAACGACAATAAGAAAACACAACTCGCCGACGAACTTCACTCAGACAGTTTGTCAAATGCTCTGCTTCAAGTGATGCAAGCACCACTTTCTTGTAAACAGTATGACTATACGGAACCCTCGAAGATACGCTTGCCGAAAATGCTCAGAACTTATCGGACAACCCAATACTCATGTCAGCTTTGATCTGCTGAGTAAGAGCGTTGCCAAATTGTCACTGCACAGTGCAGATTTTAGAATTCCTTTTTTTTTTAATTTTTCAATTTAGGGTTGTGAAAACGTCTATTATAATACAAAAGTTATGTATCCACCGTACGATTTAATAAGATTTAAACTGATATAATTATAAAAATTTGGCAGAACAGAATGTCTTATTAAGCAAAAAAGATCATTAATAAATGTTGCTTTCGAGTGTTTAGAACTGAGAAAATTATATAAACAAGTCAATGAAGTCTCCAAATTCAATACGGACGAATTTATATAATTTCACGTATTTAAATCATACTGAAACTCTGCTGGAACTTTACTTGTACAAAGAAATGATGATATCATGGCTCCAATTCGCCTGAGCTAATGGAATTTTTTCTTAGTGCTTGTTCTCAGTTGCAACTATAAAAAAGGGTTTCCAGGAAATATTAATATAAAAATTGTTTTTCTATTTTCTATGAAATTAATTATTCTACAATAAAATCTGTTTTATATTTCAAGGAGAAATATACAAAGCAGTTGAAGAGAAGAATGGAATGCTGGCGAGAAATCATTCTTCCACTAAACTCGATCTTACTTTGGGAGAGATCGTGGTATCCTGGTCTTATTTTTGGATTACCTACTTCAATTTTGTTGTAAGATTTTGTATTCTACTTTATAATATCACTATTAATCGCGATACTAGAACCGTAGGGTTCTATCTCACTCTTTTGCGAGGAATGCTTTAGTTTCAAATGATGCTCATAATTGATTAAATTCAGACTCGCATCAGGGAAGAATAAATGTATTTTCTGGATATTTCTCAAAAATCATCTAAAATAGTAATTTTGTGTAATCTGATTATATGTAAGAACGAAAAAATCTACCCGCTTTTGCGTGCACATTCTCATAGTGCGTCACGTTTCGCGCTTCGGGGTACGTGCTTGTTTTAAATAAAAAGGGGAGCTAATTTACTTAAGGTTTTATCGACCTTAAGGAGCATATTCTCATCAGGTTACTCGCGCTTCGCGCTCGATATTTGATTTAAAACCCATTGAACCCTAGCGCTTCATGCTTGGTTATTTTAAAATAATTACCTTATACAATGAGAATGTAAAAACAATGGAAAATGAAAAATTTATAGATCTTTTGGGGGCTAGTAAATTTTGTTGCGTAATATTTTCTCATATTTCACGCTTTTGGCGGAGTAATTGAATTTAAAAAATTTTTCAACCATATTATAATTATGTCCACTTTAAAAAAAATTCAAAAAACTGTTATGCCAATATTGTAGAGCTTTCAAAAGGTAACGTTTTTCTTCTCCTAACTGGCTAACTAACTTGGCCAGTTAATTTTTTTGATAATTTCGACGACATTGATTTGTTTGTAATTTTTATTATTTTTTATTTTACAAAATCGGTTTCAAACATATTTTTAATGCATAGTACAAGAAAAACAACATAATCTTATTAAAAAGAGTATTTTTATGTGTAATTTAATTTTAATATGTTGGTTTCAAACATATTTTAATAGTTGAGGTGATCTTTTTTTATTATTATTTTATTTATACTTATATTATAAACGCGCTGGTTGTAGCGCGCACTTCCATATTGCTTTACTTTCCACGGGGTAATCAGTCACAAGAATGATTTCAAGTAAAATGGGAGTTATTTCGAACCGACAATCTGGTTAGCTAACCGCGCTCTCCAAAAGTGTGGTGGAACGCGCAGTAGGTTAACCGACGATTAACTGCGTCGTTAACTTTAACCCTCCGTCAGGTAACCAACGATTTAACCGATGGTAGTGGAACTGGACCTAAACGTCTTAGAAACGTTATTTGCAAGTGTGTTAAGCTGGCACAACACTATTGTCATATTCAGATATATATTAATGCTAATTTAATGCCATATTGACAAATTTAGGGCTCAACGTTTTTTATAAAAAAAATCTGTTTGCGCTAGCTTAACGTTAAGCTGGCACCGTCGCACCTGTAAAACCCGTTGAAAATGTAATGAATACATTTCTGTTAACGCTATAATTTAAGGATCATTTAAGGCTCTAGAAATATCAGGAGCAAAGTTTTAAAAAAATTGTTTATACAACCATAGTTTAAACAAATTCTCCAAAAATTAATTCTACCAACTTAAATTAAGCCTACTAAAATTGCAGGCTCATTTAGGGCTCTCGAAATATCGAGAACCGGAAGTCGTAAGATTTGTTTTTTTCTTATTTTTTAAAAAAACATAGTGTGCGGTGCCAGCTTAACGTTATGAAAAATACAACCACCAGTTAAGAAAATCAAATTTGGCCCCTCACATATTTTAAGGCTCATTTAAGGCTCATTTAAGGCTCTACAAATATCAGGATCAAAGTTATAAAAAAAATTTTTTAAACTTCATCTTTGTGTAAAGAATATAGAATTCCATTCCTTAGGAATCTGGAAAGCTGTACGCTTTCCCTTAAAATCCCCTCCAGTATGTA
>JAUESI010020194.1:0-12452 GCA_032275145.1 Synergus laeviventris | reverse complement strand
GAAATCTAGTCGAAACATTTTTACTTGGGAGGAAGGTGCACCAGGAAGCTGGAATAAAAATCTACAGGAATTTTTTCCAAATTTTTACATTTGCAAGTACACAATAAACTGAAAATGGTGAATTGCTGATCGGGGTGTGCCGGGTGTTGCACCAGGTAGTTTGAAAAACAATCGACGGTAATTTATGCGAAATTTAAAGTTGTCTACGGACAGGAAGAAGTTAGAATTTTATTGTGAGCTGATGGTCAAGGTGTACTGCATCGTGCACTAGGTGGCTAGAACAAAAATCTATAGGGATTTATTCGAAATTGCAAGATTTTGAAAGATAAAATTTAACTTAAAATGGTGGTTGGCTGATTGGGATGTAACAAGGTGGTGTGCCAGGTAACTGGAATAAAAATATAGAGGCATTTGTTTAGAAATTGCGAAAAAATGCCCTGTTAGTATTTTGTTCTTGTGTAAATTTTTGTTCTAGCCACCTGGTGCACGATGCACTACATCCTTGCCATCAGTTCAGAATTCTTACTTTTTCCTATCCGTCGACAACTTTCAATTTCGAAAAAACTCCCGTCTATTGTTATTCAAACTACCTGGTGCGCGACCCGGCACATTCTGGTCAACCATTCCAAGTTTATTATAATCTATTAAATTAATATTTTAAATTAATAATAATAAAAATAATAAATAATAACTCTAAATACTTCATTAATAATCAAAAATGATTATTAATTAGCTTAGTTTAGTGTATCTTGCGTGAAACTATGATCGTATGTCGAGTAAAGGGTTACGTCGACTAATAATTATGTCGAATAATAAAATAAACAAATAAAAATAAATAAAAATAAAATAAATAAATAAAAAGAAGTTCACAAGTATGTGAACCCAAAGCTCGGTCCGTGAAATAAAATACAATAAAATAAAATACAATCCAAGGACCACGGAGGCAGATTGGATCCAGAGGTCAAACCCTTGACATAACATCAATGGTGAATACAAACTCATAGTATAAAAGGTAAGTAATCATAATATGCTACAATAAACCATTTGTAACGAATCAGTAAGAAGTAATTTAACTTGATAAATAGATGTTTCGGAAGCTGCGCAAGGGAATTTCGATTTTTTTATCATATCATCTTCATCTATATTAATAAAAATGAAATTCTGTTCGCCCCTTACGGAAAGAAATGACAGAAAGAAAATGACAGGCGTGTAGTTTCTTTCCTGTCATATTTTCGTGACCACAGGACAATGACGGGAAATACGACAGTCCTTAATTAAATAATTATTATAATAATTAATGATGCAAGTTACACCAATGTAAGTTACAAATATATTCGTTCTTTTGCGTTAATAACATAAATTCATACTCTTAGTGCCTTTAATACACGTGAACATTCTGATAGCATTCTAACATCACGCGTGTAATTGGCAAGATTAATTATTATAATAATTAATTAATTAATGTCTGTCGTTTTTCTCTGGCGCTTTTTCTGCCGTTTTCTTTCCGTAAGGGATGACTTGAAAACGGCTGCGTAATCTTTTTTATTTTAGTTCTTGGATGAAAAATTCTTAGAATGAATGATGGGGGAAAGCGTCTTAGTGGAGCTCAGTTATAAAAAGAAAGGCAAAATAAAAAATGAACAAAAACAGATTATCCATGAAACGATAAAAATTGACAGTTTTTTTTAAAGTGGAGGTGGAAGCAGTTTTGAAAGATCAGGAACTTTGACAACATGCATTGACACAATACAATCTGAAAAAGATTAAACGGATTTGAACTCTGCGGCCCAACAACAGGTGTCATTTGTTGAACAATCTACTTTTGAAATAACGGATATTTATGTTCTTGACGAAGAGGCGGTATAGGAATCATCAATAAGTACAACAACTAAAGATGCGTCTCAGAATCAGTCGTTGAGTAATGACCAAGTGCGAACAACAGTAAATCTAAACAAAGATCCAGCTTTATGGGAAATCAAAGATATCTTAAAGGAGATTATCGCAAGGTACGGCTTCAATCAAAACAATATTTCTCAGTTTGAGAACTCAGTTTGAGAATGAAGGATTTAATAACTGGAAAAATGTAGAACACCGACTAGCTCAGCATGAAAGCTCTGCGCGTCATAAATCTAGTATCCTTGGCCGACTCGACAATTTACTTCATGTCCAGATTGATGAAGAAATTACTTATATATAATTACACAACTCCACTCAAATGTCCGTGAGAACCAGACTCACACATCTCTATTGCACGTTTATGAGAAGTTGTCCTGACATTCACACTAATCCGGTTGGCATAGACTCTAAGCCTACCTGTGATACGCACTCCATCAAAATACCCAAACATAAGGGCGTCACTAGAAGTCACCTTAGGACTCACCAATACCATGAAAAGATGTATTCCTACACTCTCACCAAGTGAGAGAGAGTTGTGGTAGAGAGTTCGGACCAGATATAAGTTCTACACTAATACTGCCCAGCACAGGTTACACCGATACTTGCCAAGGACCCAAAAACAATATATAAACACAACAGACCCAACAGCCCAAAGTGAGTCTAAAAGTGTGAACAGTCAGTCCAGCGAGTCTATAGTGAGTGCAGTAAATCCTAAACACGTTGTCTAAGGATTAGTCATCAAGTAATACCAGAAGTCTATCCCAAGTTCACCCTGTGAGAAAACTTAAGGCACAACAGTACACCGAGGTGACAGTTGAGTGGCAGTAATTGAAAAATAGAGAAAATCTCTCTAAGAGTCAAAAGTGATAAAGGACTTAGGCAAATTAAGTGCGAATTGTGAGTGGAAGAAGAAGAACAACATTCAACAGCCATAAAAGGACTAGCAAACGACAACCGGTAAGCGGACTACTTTTAAACACAGACTCATTCATTAGATCGTTAAGGGCCGAAATTGTAACGTTTTATTGTAAAATTTAAATAAATAAATTTCTAAAATTCAATTCAAATCCTTCAATTCATTGGCTTGTCCTCGTTCCAACATTTACATTAAGTTGTAAAGTAATACGAGGGATTAGTTTTAATAGAAATAGAGTCTGTTTCTACTTAGAATTATTAATAATATTTTAGGCAGGACGTAACAGCAGACTCCATTTCAATTTTGGTGCATCGGCCTGGGTTTCCGCAAGCCAATTGAACCAACAAATTCAAAATATTATTTACAATTTTTTCTATCTCACAATCTCAAATTTGATACAGAAATAACAAAATGCAATTCTAAGTATCATTTCTTTAAAAAAAAGGTTGTTTCCTACTTCTTTCAACTTTAGTATAATGCACCAACTGGCGCAACTATGGTCGTGTATAGGACAATAGTTTGAATTAAAATTATATTTTAATTTAAATTAGGCTTTGCCAGGGTTACGATGAGGCTACGCTATTTCCCACTCAATCCACCATTAACTGGAGCAACTATAATCATGTATTGAGCGAAAGGTTACGACGGCTAACCACCGACCTAATCCAAGCTCTAGCAGGGCTAACCGACTGAAAACCGCTTTGGTCCCGCTCGACATACAATTAACTGGAGCAACTATGATTGTATGCCAAGTAAAGAGTTACGTCGACCAATCATCGACCTAACCTGGGTCCAACCCGGCAAACATTTTACGACCGAAACCGACATACTGAGGACTGAAAGTTACGAAGGCTAACGAAATGTTACGTCACGGAACCGCGAAGATCTTCCCCTCCTTTCTCTCTCACCGCACCGTACCGTTCCGTAAAATAGAGAGAGTCGGGTTACGAGAGACTTCTCTCCGCGCGTACCGTCAACCATTTGCCGTTACCCTCCACATTCCAGGGGCCGAACTAGACTCTCACGCACACACTCACACTCTCTCGCACCGAAGAAATACCGTACCGTCTAAGTTCTCACATTTATACCGCATATCAATCATACATTTACACTCTCATATTCACACTAATTATAATAATCATTCATTCTCATTAGATTAAGGTAGTATTGTAAAATTATAGGAGAATAAATAAGTTCATTTTAAAGTTTGTAAGATAAAATCGTAGTTTTCCTCACAAGATCTAACCCCTTGTAAAATAATTTGTGAACTCTGTCAGACTGAAGCGTCTGGCAAGGGAAGGAAGGAAAACCGGTCATCACAAATTATTAAAATTTTTCAATTACTTAAAATTGTTTATCATTCGAATTTTGATGTAATTACTCATAAATATCAAGCGAATTGAACAAACAAACTAAATAAAAATGTCTGCACAACAGTCTTTCAAATCATTAATTTAATTGTAATTCTTTATTCAACAAATCAATTGGCAAATTAAATCATTCAAGAGCAGACAAAATTAAGGAATTACTCCGTCTAGAACATTTAAATGCAGAAGAAAAAGCTCATGTTGAAAATTTAATCATCAAATACGCCTAATGTTTTCAAGTACCAGGAGAACCTCTTGAAACTACACACGCTACAACACAAAAAATCCCCACGATTGACGAACAACCTATTTTCAACAAACAATTTAGAACACCCCCTTTTCAAAAAGAAGAAATAACAATACAAGTTAATGAACTTGTAGAAAATAAAATAATTAAACCCTCACAATCACCCTATAAATTACCAGCGTTTTTGATAAAGAAAAAACTCTACTCTCAAGGGAAACTAAAATGGAGAATGGTACTCGATTTTAGGAAGCTCAACGAAAAAACAATGCTTATCCAAGGCAATGAAGACGAGGAAGACCTCAATGCCGAAGAAAGAGCAGCATTTGAGGATAAATTCTATAATATTTCCGGCAGGGTAAAAGTCATAATGAAATCAAGAAAGGCACATTTCGAACCTCAAGTCGCAATAGACCCTAATATTCCGAGTGTAACTGAAAATATCAGCTCGGGAAGTAATACGGGAATTAATACTAATCCTTCACATCGCGCCTCGAGAAGTAAACTTCCGGATTTAAAAATTTCCACATTTTCAGGCAATTTCGATGCCTGGTTGGAATTTTATGACTCTTTTAATTCAATGATCCACAGTGATCCCGACATCCCAACTGTCCAAAAATTTTTATACTTAAAGGGTTGCGTAACGGGCAACGCAGCTAACATAATTTCGTCACTTGAAACTACAAGTGAAAATTACACAGTTGCTTGGGACCTCTTAATTGGTCGATATCACAACAAAAAATTAATCATTGATAGCCACGTAAAGGCTCTTTTCGAACTACTTCCGATATCGAAAGAGTTTCCAATTCGTTTACTCCATGATACAATTCAAAAACATATAAGAGCTCTTCACACATTGTCAGTCGATGTAAACACTACATTCAATGCAATTTTAAATTATTTAATAAAAGGGAAATTAAATAATTACACTCTAGAAAAATGGAATGATTCAATCTCGGACATAGAGATGCCCACTCTTACACATATATTGAACTTCTTAGAGCGCCGCTCCCAGGTCGAGGAGACAAGGGCAGCTATCACTATACAAAGACATCCACACAATAAAAATGATTTTCGTACGCGTCAGAATCAGCGTCCGCCATTCGCAGGCATAGTCACACCATTGGTCTCTAAACCAAATGAATCATATCCAAAATTTGCGTCAAAATTCACGTGTCCCATATGCAAGGGAGAACATAACACTTACGCGTGCAATGAATTTTTGACTTTATCTCCCAAAGAAAGGCATGAGACCGCTCGAAAGGCCTCTCTATGTACCAATTGTTTGCGGGGAAACCACCAACCCAAAGTTGTTTCTCAGGTGGATGCCGCAAATGTGGCAAAAAACACAATACCCTTTTAAACTTTACTCAGCAAGGTTCCAATATGAGCCATCAATCCAACAATTTCGTTCGAAAATGTGAATGCCTGTGTCAGTTTAATGACCATGTGATGCGAGTCACGGAGCTCAGCATCTGACATGAAGATTCATACCCTCTCCCTAACATACACGAAATATTGGACCAGTTAGGAAATGCAACAATACTTTTCCGTTTTTGATTTAGCGACAGGATTCCATCACATCCCAATGGATCCAGAGCATGCGCATGAAACAGTATTCTCAACCCCATACGGTCACTATGAATTTAATAGGATGCCCTTCGGATTAAAAAATGTCCCCGCGACTTTTCAACGTCTCATGGACGAAGTACTCACAGGATTACAGGGCACCGAACTTTTTGTACATTTAGATGACATTGTCATCTATGCAGACGCATTAGAGGAACATGGTAAAAAATTCGAAGAATTAATGAAACGATTACGTAATGCTAATTTGCACTTACAAACCGATAAATGCGAATTCCTTAAACATGAAGTTGCTTATCTAGGACATATAATTGGTAGTTACGGTATTCGAACAGAGAGAGACCTAAGGAAAATAAAGACACTTAGCGAATTTCCAATCCCAAAAATGAGAAAAATATCAAACAATTCATAGGATTGGCAGGCTATTATAGAAGATTTATCGACGGATTTTCTAAAATAGCATCACCCTTAACCAGATTATTAAAAACGGAAACCACTTTTGCTTCGACCGACCGACCACAATTGGCGTTCGAAACACTGAAACAAAAACTATGCGAGGAATCCCTTCTACAACGACCTGATTTCACTAAACCCTTTATACTCACTACGGATGCCTCAGGATATGCAATTGGTGGGATCCTCTCTCAAGGTAAAATAGGATAAAATAAACCAATAGCTTACACTTGTCTTACATTAAACGACTGCGAGAAAAAGTACGACACATATGAAAAAGAAACTCTAGCAATTGTAGACTCAGTAAAACATTTCCGACATTATCAGTACGGAAGAAAATTTACCCTGGTCACCGACCATAAACCATTAATATGGTTTCAAAATACAAAAGACCCGTGTTAACGAGTAACACGTTGGCGATTAAAATTAGCAGAATACGAATTGGATATTGTTCACAAGGCCGGTAAAATCAATGTAAATGCCGATGCCTTATCACGAAATTCCATTGAAGAAAAGAAAACAAGTCTCTCAAATGAAATATTTACCTTAAGCTCTTTTCCTACCAAGACTAGGAATCAAAAAGAGAACAACAAAAACAATATCAAGAAAAATTGTGAGCACAAAAATACTGTAGCCATCAATCAAATTTCAGAATTCGAGGATGAATTACCCTCAAGTGAAGAATCAAATTCAGATAGTGAGACCGGACCTTCGGTAGCCATACTCTCAAAATATGGGAAGAAAAATACCCCAATGAATGACTCAAAAGTCAATGCAATGCAAATAAGAAGTCGAACCAAGAAAACAATTGAAATTAAAAATGATAAGCAAATATATAAGGATTGCACAACCTCTGAAGACGTGGAAAAGAAGGATTCTTCTAATGTAAATAAAAAACAAAAGAAAGCTACAGCCATATGTCCAGACTTTTCAGCCGCAATGCATAAGAGGAAGAGAGGCAGGCCGAAGAAAACTATTACAAACAACCCAATAATAAAAAAGAAAACAAGAATAAAGACAAAAGGTAAGAAGAAAAATGATACTCTAAATAAAGATGAAGAAGAAGAATTAATGGATTCACAATGAGGAAGGACAACTATGTTTATTTAACTACACTAAAGAAGAATCTAGAGACAACAGATCCGAACGTTTATTTAAACGAAATGAACTACCACAATTTACAAGTTTATCTATAGGAAATGCAAAAGAATTTCGCCGCGGACAACAATACCATTTTGCCTTACCTATTGAATCTGAAAATAAGGAAGATCATTTTCAAACACTAGATAATATTAAATTAGCAATCAACTCCTTATATTCAAAAGCGCAAAATTTAGGGATACGAAATATTAAGCATATCAAAAACAGCACAGATAAACAACATTCAATGGAAGGAAATTTTAACTATACTCAGCAATGTATTTGCAGATACATCAGTAAAAATAATATGTAATGGAATTACTGAATTCGTAACTAAGGAACAACAATCTCAATTAATAGAAGATCATTCTTCAGCTGTAGGACATAAAGAAGTAACAAAAACTTACAATAGAATTCGCCAAAATTATTATTGACCAAATATGAAACTTGATATACAAAGATATATTCAAACCTGTCTAAAATGTCAAGTAGAGAAACTTGTTAGAGTAAAAACCAAGGAACCTATGATTATTACAGACACTCAAGGAACAGCTTTTGAAAATATTTCTATGGACATTATTGGTCCACTCCTAGTAACTCAAAAAGAGAACGAATACATTCTAACCATTAAGGATAATTTTACTAAATATTCTCTACCAATTCCTCTCCCTAATGCACTAGCAAGAACAATAGCGGATGCTTTAGTTAAAAAATTTATATGTATTTTTGGTTCACCTAAGTCAGTTCTCACAGATCAAGGAAAGAATTTCCTAAGTAATCTTCTTAGAAGACTAGCAAACAGATTTAGGATTCGATAATTTAAATCAACCGCTTTTCATCCACAGTTAAACGGATCCTTAGAAAGATCACATCATGAAATAGCGGAGTACGTCAAACGCTTCGTTGATAAAAATTCTGAATGGAACGATTGACTTGAATTAGCCATGTTCTCATATAATACAAGCACTCATGAAGGAACACGATGTACACCGTACCAGTTAGTCTTTGGTAAACTAGCTAAACTACCGTCAAGTGAACCCCCAATACTTAGCGAAAAATTAGAAATTTACGACGATCATTTAACAAAACTAATCACTCGATTACATGAAATTCGACAAATCGATAGAGATAATTTCATTCAAGCCAAAGAAATATCAAAGAAATATTACGATAGGGAAATAAACCCACAACATTTTAAGGTTGTCGATGAAGTATTTTTACTAACTGTTACGCGCCAAGGTCGCTTAACTCAATAATTTTCAGTTTTCTAGATATTTGACTAATAAGAAGCGCTACTTATTGTCAAATATGAAACTGGAAATTATTTTAAAAATAATTCCAATCAATAAAAAGAACACGGGTTATCATAGAGAATAAGTAGGTTAAGAATACTTTTAATTAAATAAGTTAGCTGGCCAGCATCTTAGACATATATATATATATATATATATTCCCTATATTAGTTTAAAAACTTCAATTTTATATAATATATATATATAATTTTATATATTTTTACCCTAGATATATATTTAGGTTTAGAAATAATTTTATTTCATGTTAAATTAGAACTTCAAAAATATTAAGAATAGTTGTTATTTCAAACGCTCGATGCACGGAGAGACGGTGGGCGGCACTTATCTACTGTTCCGTAAGAACGGACCAATTGATGGCCGGGCCTTACCCTCTCTCCGAGCGGAAAAGTGAGATGAAGATCGACCTGTCTGCGAACCGCGGAAAAACTCAAGTGGAAATCACTTGGGATTTAGATCTTCGAAGTGTCAGACGTTTCTCTCCTGACCTTCTCAACGTTTTAATCTGTCCTTACCCTTAATAAACGCTAAGTGATTTTTCCCTAAGAATTGTTTTCTTTATTCTTTAATCTCGTGTCAGTTTTTCCTTCTACCTCAAAGCGTGAGTTAATTGTGCGGATAAAAGTTAAAACTCTTCGGTTTCAGATTCACAGTGCGGACACACGGGATTGTAGGGACTTAGAAATTGTACCCTGCTTGGGGACATTTCTAATTAGTGGATTGGACCCTGTTTGGGGACATCCTCTATTTTCTCTTTTAATTATTTTCTTTTTTTTAAAGATTAAAGTTCCGCGATTCGTAAATATCGATCATTAGGATCGTACCCTGTTTGGGGACATCCCTATCCTCGATACGAGCGGTAACTTACGCGGACGATCTTCCAAAGTGAACGAGGAAATTGTACCCTGTTTGGGACATTTCCGATTAGTGGAACGTACCCTGCTAGGGGAGATCCTCAAATTGTTTAATTCGACTTCCGCGCCCCGCGACTCATCGAATACGGGATTGTACCCTGTTTGGGGACATCCTTTCTTTTTCCATTTTTTTTTGTTGTTCAAACGATCCCTCGACGCAACCTATTCAGAACCCTGGATTAGGTTTCATTTAAAGAGTACGGATCTTGCCCCGTATCATAACAATAAGCAGACCTAAACCTAAAAAACTTGGCAATCAATATTTTGGCCCATACAAAGTATTCGAAATACTAGGGAAAGGCAATGTTAAGATAGAAATAAAAAATAAATCAAAAGTAGTACAGGTTAATCGACTCAAACGCGCTCGATTAAAACAATAAAATTAAAAAAACACTTGAAACAATTTGTAAAAATATTAGCAATACTTCTGAATAAACTTCAAATCTCATATGCACATGTTCCCTATCACGTTTTCATCACACAAAAATTTAATTACCATTACTAATGTATTGCTTGCAATGTTTCAGGCAAGAACTTTGATCCTACTCACACCTCACGAGGAAGGAAGCATCTTATTTTAATCATAAATATTAACCTATTATCTATTTAGAAACATGAGACATTACAAATAAGGTGCACTAACTGTCATGGTTATCTTCTAAAACAAATTTTCTTTATTCACACAAATCAAGCAAAGTTGTGCTCCACACAAACTCTTTTTCACAAACTCCAATTTCTTATTTCAAACATCCTATCACTATTTTGGCGTTATATCTCGACACAAGTGACACAATGAAAAGCAAAATGCAATTACCTCAAACAATGAATAAAAGTAAGCCTACTAGGCAGAACTCATTAAGCATGAAAAATGATAGAATACTTCTTCACCTATGTCTTAGATTTGGTATAATAAACTTATAGAGAAGACAATAAAGACACAAGTCAGTGATTGATTTGGATTTAGTGATGTGACTTGTGTTAGTTCAATTTATTCATAACAGTATATTCTCAACGATTTAATCTTAATTTCTCTCTGTTTGCATCTTAGAATCAATAATGCTAAAATATTACCAGAATGAATACCACTAACAAACAAAAACTGTCTCAACATATGGTATTCTCAGATGCAATCAAAGAATATCTTAATGTCAACCTAGAGAAACCATATTCCGTCCAATGTTAATGAAAATAATTTTCATAACCTCTACCGAGGCATCGACCATGGTGACTCTCTTTTTTCACCACCCCGTTCAATTGTGGAGGGGGGGGGGGGGTTGTCACGTCAACGTAACGATAATAATCGTTAATTAATTTATTATTAATTACATTCATTACATTCCTTAAAAACATACAAACATGTAATCACCTCATAATTCATATAGCATTATACCGTTCATTGTAAACTTTAATTATTATTTTTATTACTTAATTACAATAATTGGTAATCAGGTAATTGAACCTTACGAATTTGAGCAATGATCAACAGTAACAAGGTACAAATCTGCAAGAGGCCATCGACCCACATACCTAAGCGCCTGCACTACAAAATTCATCCTAGAGCCACACTCACACATCTCCACTCAAATGTCCGTGAGAACCAGACTCACACATCTCTATTGCACGTTCATGAGAAGTTGTCCTGACATTCACAATAATCCGGTTGGCATAGACTCTAAGCCTACCTGTGATACGCACATCATCAATATACCCAAACATAAGGGCGTCACTAAAAGTCACCTTAGGACTCACTAATACCATGAAAAGATGTATTCCTACACTCTCACCAATAGTGCCATAGAGAGTACGGACAAGATAGAAGTTCTACACTAATACTGCCCTACACAGGCTACACCGATACTAGCCAAGGACCTAAAATTAATATATAAACACAACAGACCCAACAGCGTAAAGTGAGTCTAAAAGTGTAAACAGTCAGTCGAGTGAGCGTAAAAAGTGGGTCTCAAAGTGTAAACACTCAGTCCAGTGAGCCTAAAAAGTGAGTCAAAGTCTAAACCGTCAGTCTAGCGTGTACAATTTCAAAATGATAAATGTATATTTTCAATATTAAATTTTACTATCTTTTTTATTCGTTTATAGTTCGTAAATGTGTGAGAAAATTGGAAAGCGAAACATCTGCAGTCTACCGAAATAAGCAATTTGTTTTATATTCTTTTACAGCTTTTACAGTTTAATTTTTATCAAGGTTACAAGTTAGGGCTAACAGATTTTTATTAATATTTTATTGTCACTCGAACATTAAGGTGAACAGACTAGAGTGTAGTACGGTGTAAGCTTAGGATGAACACCTTCATTACAAAATTTGTCCCTTATGAGCCTATTCAGGTAATTCTATCCGGACCCACTCAATATTCTACTGAAGACCACTCAAAATCTCTGACGTCAAGAGTAGGAGGGTTTCTCTACCTCTCATCATAAAACTATCAACCAATAGTTGATGTTCGTTTCCCTTTCCTACTCACTTGTGTCAATCTCAACAGTTCAGCTCTTGAATTTATATTTGCGAAAGACTAGACTTGCTTGAAATTCATAGATGAAAACATCTAACTTGATATTTCGTTTGTACTATATTCGCATAATTATACTTACACTATTCAATTTTGTTAA
>JAUESI010020193.1:0-12468 GCA_032275145.1 Synergus laeviventris | reverse complement strand
AAAGGTCTGCTTCAATATTTTTCCGCCAGGATCGGTAGTTTCTTGCCTCAAAATTACTGCTTGAAGACATATAGTTGATATGGTATTTTTCATATTTAATTAAATGCAATCTTTATTCTAAATATAGTAACTTGTTGGCAAAGAATCAATCTATGATTATTATTTTCAAAATTTTTGAAATATGCATCACAATTCGAGTAATTTGACTTTAAAAGTAGGCTAACTTTGCGCACTTATATTTTTTATTTAATAAAAAAAATAATAATTTAAAAACTGCAAGACATAGAATATTCTTTTGTGAATAAAAGCATACCAAATATGTCATATTTTATAATCAACTTTCTGAGTGAGAGCCGAGTACGTTAATGGTTCTAAAAGGACCGGTACGCAGTCCTCTTAAGGTTGCTTCTTAGCGAAAGACATTGTCCTGCCATCTTAGGTGCTGATAAATATGGTTCGTGCTTACTGCCTGCCTTACTACAGGGTGTTTTAAGCACTCTTACTGCTCAATCTGCCATTTTTTGTTGGATATTGCCAGGTCCAGTTATAGTTAATAAAATGAAGCCCAGCATTCCACTTACAATACATCAGTGTATAACTTCTGAAATTTTGCATGAAGATTTAACTAAATTTTTGGAATTTGAAGAACTTCCTAATGTAGATCCCTTGACTACTGAAGAAAAGCTATGCGAAGAGCATTTCTTAACAACTCACAAACGTACAGACGATGCACTGTACTCAGTACGGATACCCTTTAAGGAGAACCACCAATTCAAATTGGTGCATCGTTTTCTAGAGGAAAAATTGTTTTGGACAAGGTCCTACGAAAACTAAACGAAAATCCAAAATTACTGAAAGAATATTCAGATTTTTTATCTGAATACGAAAAATTAGGATATATGGAATTGGTAAAAGTAGAAGAGTTAGACACATCCTTCCCTCAAATTGTATATTTACCACATCACCCGATTATTAGGCAAACTAGTACAACTACAAAATTAAGAGTTGTATTTAACGCTTCGAGTTTAACTTCTAATAACACTTCGTTAAATTCACATGTGCATATTGGTCCTAAGACTCAGAATGATTTAGTTTCTATTATCTTGGACTGGAGATTGCCTCGTTACGTTTACGTGGCAGATATAGAAAAAATGTTTAGACAAATTGTAGTATAATAATAAATTGGTAGTCTATCGACTTTTGACTGTTACTTATGGTACCGCCTGTGCTCCCTATCTCGCTAATAAAGTAATTAAACAACTAGCTCATGATGAGGGAAATAAGTTTCCTCAAGCTAAACCTATCTTGGAAAGAAATATCTATGTGGATGATATTCTATTTGGAGCGGATACTAAAGCTCAAGCCAAAGAGAAGCGCATTCAGGTATCTCAATTGTTAGCTGCCGGTGGTTTTCATTTATGGTACGTAAATGGGCTTCTAATGATTCCACATTATTAGAAGATTGTCCTTCTGGAAAACATGAAAGAGCTATAGAATTTCTATTAGCCGAAGACGCTCAACTTAAAGTTATAGGTTTATATTGGGAACCTGAATCTGATTCGTTTCTTTTTAAGGTGGTTTTCTCTCTGATGGAGTCCCCAACTAAACGGATCGTTTTATCATTAATAGCTAAACTCTATGATCCTATGGGTTGGTTAACTCCGGTAGTAATAGTGGCTAAATTGTTGATGCAAAAGCTTTGGCTACGTCAGCTTGATTGATATGAGAGGATGCCTGATGACCTTAGTATTCAGAGGTTTGATTATTATAATACTTTGGAGAAACTCGAATCTCTGAAAGTTCCTAGATGGACCGGTCACTTACAGGATAATTTAAATTATGATCTTCACGGATTTGCTGATGCCTCTTCTAAGGCTTACTCTGCGTCTGTTTACTTGACAATTCTCAGTGAAGAGTTGAATAATGCTCATGTCTGTTTATTAATGGCTAAGTCAAAAATAGATCCTCTTAAATATGTCTCAATTCCACGCTTAGAATTATGTGAGGCAGTCTTGCTTGCTAAGATACATAAATTCCTTAGCGAGACAATGTCGTTTGAGAATATACCTACTCATTGTCATACAGATACCGTGACCGTTCTTGCTTGGCTCAGTAAGCACCCTTCAAATTGGCCAGTTTTTTTCGCTAATAGAGTTTCCTCGATTCTTGAAATGGTACCTCATGCAAAGTGGCGATATGACCCTACTTAGGATAATCCAGCTGACTGTGCTACGAGAGGACTTTCGCCGGGAAAGATTTTAAAACATCCATTGTGGTGGAAAGATCCCCGAGTGACAGCTTATTGTAGAAGATTCATAGAAGTCTTTATTTTTAAACATTCCAAATACGCAAAAACTGAACCTCAATTGTTGACGTTTTCACTTAATGCGCTTGAAATACAACAAGCTGGAATATTTTGGATTAAATTCATTCAAGTTAGCTCATTTTTGCCTGAACTAAAAGCCTTAAGTCAAAATGAGCAAAAGGTTCGCCTCTAAAAAACTTAAATCCATTTTTGGACTCTACTGGTCTCTTGCGATTAGAAGGAAGACTACAACATGCTCCAATCAGTTTCGATGAAAAACACCGTATTATTTTACCACAGCATCACTTAAGCGAACTCTTAGCTTCACATGCTCACATAAGATCCCTACATAGTGAGTTTGTCTGAATTTAGAGTAACTCCTAATTCTTCTTTTACTCATACGGGGTTAGATTACGCAGGTCCCTTTAATGTACGGTTTGACTCTGGACGCGGTACTAAAACTCATAAGACATATGTGGCATTGTTTATTTGTTGTTGCACGCGCGCTGTACATTTGGAGCTCGTTTCCGACTATACGTCTGCTTCTTTTCTCGCCGCCTTCCAGCGATTTTATTCTAGGCGAAGAATACCTGCCGATTTGTACAGCGACAATGGTACGACTTTTCACGGAGCTGATAAAGAGTTAAGAAGTCAAATTTTGAAACTTAGACTTGATACCGACCTGCATAATTTGATTGCAACTGAAGGAAATTCGTGGCGTTTTATACCTTCATCTGCACCTCATTTTGGTGGTTTGTGGAAAGCGGGGGTTAAAAGTTTTAAAGACCACTTAAAGCGAACTATTGGTCCTTGTATTTTGAAAGCAGAAGAGTTTACTACTCTCTTAGCGCGAATTGAAATGAGTTTAAATTCCCGTCCTATTGTTCCACTTTCAAACGGTCCCGAAGACTTTACGTATTTAACACCTGGACATTTTGTGTCTGGAGCACCTTTGAGTAGTATCCCAGAACCATCTGTGGAATTTATTCCTGAAAACCGATTAACGCGCTGGCAAACGGTACAGAAAATTTCAGAGATATATTGGAGACGATGGCGTGTTCATTACTTAAAATCTTTGCAAAAACGCTACAAATGGTTCAATAAAACCACTACTTGAGTACTTTATAGTACTTTGTGGCTACTTTTTAGATAGCCACAAAAGATCTGCAAACCACAGACAAAGTGACGTTGTCTTGGCTTCATTTTGGGCAGATTTTTGATAGTGCTTAAGAGAGAAAATGTAAGAATCTGATAAACTTATTTAAATACTTGTAAAATTATTTATCAGCATTGTACAAGGGCTTAAATTTGTATTTAAAATACGTGAAAAATGCAATATTACCTGTTCAGTATAGGAAAATAATAAACAACAACAAGAGATTTAAATTTAAACATATGTTTTTAGTAACTTCATGATTAATTCTTTCTTTTATTTTAAAGAAATAGTTTTCTGGACAGGAAAACTATTGAAATATGTCGAAATTCTTTGTGCACACTTCAAATCGTCTCACAGTGGAAGATAATCATTTTTAAATTATACAAATAAGTTTACTAGATTTTATAGAAATTTACTTTTAAGGGGATGTGGTAATGAACATATGAGCAAATTTAAATAACTTGATATAAATTTATCTTTAAAATGAGAGCCCAAGAACTTTCAAGAAAAATTCCCAGCGGGGCTAGAGAGAATTTTTTCACAGCACAAATTATATTTGTTTAAATCTTTTGTTTACGAAAATTCGTTTCTTACTAAAACAATTACTATTTGTCTAGTGACATAATTACCAACATTGGTTAATTAATTTATAATTATTCAAACAAATCCCATTTGTTTAAATAATTTTTGTACTGGAAATTCTTATTTTGGTTAAAAGTAATTTCTATTTGTATGGTGGAATATTGATTAACATTTGTTAAATTATTTTAATTTATTTAAACAGATTAAATTTGTTTAAATAATTTTTTTTCCTAAAAATTCTTTTTTTTTATTACAGAGTATAATTATTTATTTAGGGGAATATTTATCAACATCGATCAATTAATTTTTACAAATTGAATTTGTTTACATTTTTTTTTCCTAATTTCTTTCGCGCGTTTCAACAAAAATTATAACAAATTTAATATGCCTAAATGATTCAAATTGGTTTAGACTATTTTTTTCAGGTATTAAATCATGTTTTATATAATAATCAATATTCCATTAGACAAATAGTAATAATTTTTATAAATGAAAACGAAGTTTCGAAGAAAAAAAAGATTTAAACAATAATGTTTATGTAGTATAACATGTTATTTAGTATATGCTTAAGCCCTGAAGCCTTGTAAATGTTCCATTATATTGATATATTCTTAATTTAATGTTCATAATTTGTATGTTTATATTTTTTTGCTTATAACATATAATATATAATTTATTTAATAAAATAAACTTTCATTTCAATGTGTTGTGTACATTTTTTAAACTACCAAAAAAATCCCAATACTAAACATCTGGTAAATTTTACCAGAAAATTAGTTGAATTAACTAAAAACGGAAATGTAAGCCTACTCTCTAAATCTGAATCAGTGCAAAATACCACAGTTTTATGAATTTAAGGACACCAAATAACTTGAATCAGCCATGACTATATCCGAAACAACTAGGCAAAGATTTTAATTTCATATTTCCAAGCGTAAGGTAGCCGCGTGACTTAGTAGGTTGGAATATGCGTGTTAGGTAGTATGAAGAGAGTCAAGATATAATATGTCAAGATATGACAACGAAATAGTCATCATTAACTCATAGTTATCCAAGTTGTTCAATTGTAAACCCATTTGTAAGGAGGATCCAGGGGGACTTCGGGTGTTACTCAATAATGCATACGAGGTCATTGATGCTTTGAAGGCCATGAGAAGGCCTACAGATTCCTGGGATGATCTTCTGGTTTACATGACTGTGCAACGACTTGACCATCATACTAGGAGAGCGTGGGAGGACAACGTAGGAGCTTCGACTATTTGCCCCACCTTCGAGACACTTAGGACATTTTTAGATCACATGGTGTGTGCTTTAGAAGCTACATAAGCAGTAAGGATCGGCTCACCCAGCTTGTCCAGTGCTTCCAGGGGCAAGCCATCTGAACCTTCGAGTTCTGGTGTTCATTTAATTCTCTTTTGTCCGACATTCCGATCCAAGAATGTGGAACAACGTCGAGAATTGGTAAGGAAGCACAACCTTTGCTACAACTGTTTGGGCAAGCATTTACAAAGTTCTTATGCATCTAAAAAACGATGTCAAACTTGTAGAGTTCATCACCAAACTGTTAATCTTCCTATTTCTATACATCATGTTTCTGATACTGCTTTGACGCCCATTCCAGCCAATACTAATTCTACATGTCCTACTTGGAGTTCTTTTCCCCCTCAATCTCAGTCTCAATTTCAATCCCAATCTTCGAGGTGACAAAGCGGAATGGTACACCTGCCACAGCTCTCATTCTTGTGGAGTCGTATGATGGGAGTCGACACGTTACTCGTGTCTGTTTGGTTTCTTAATAAAAGGTTATATATGTGTGCGTCATCATCGCACACGCTAGCAAGCTCTCGTCGTTAATGAGAACGAACCGCTATACCCACTATGCTTCCACCTCTAGCGCACCGACTTCCATTACCGCTCCGAGATCACTTAAGCGACTCACGTCGCCTACAATTCAGTTCCACTAGGTGCATCAATTCGAGATCCTCGGAGAGCTCCTGCTTGGTGAGAGTCAAACGTCCTCTTTACCAACAGGCGCACCTGTGATAGTGCGAAAGGGAACGCTCAATCTAACTTTACGTAAGATTAGACTGATATAAGCAGTAACCAACAGGCGCATCTGTGGTTACTAATTATGTACCAACGCGGTGCACTTCCGTTATTCCTTTCTTCCTTCTCTTAATTACAAATCTTTCCGTGCGCTTTGCACATATAAATTGGTAATAAACAAGCGTATTTGTAGCTGCCAATTACAATACCAACTATCAGACAGGCGTATTTTATCTAACCGATTCTCCTTTGAAATATTACGATCTACCGATGCAAAATAGAACATATTTACAAATAACACCCGCACTTGTGGCTGCATAGTCAAAATTCGTACATAATCGAATCCAACCGATGATTCCAGATTTTCCGATATCGAACCGACAAGCCATCCGCACTGCATCGTCTCCCGAACCAACCACTTTACCTGTAATTTACCGCACCGACTGTAGCGAGGAGGGTTTAGCTTCCTAAAGTGTTTTTACCGATTTCCGTCATTCTTGTTCTCGCGTAATTTGCATACGATATGTTTTCCATCTTGTATAAGTTCAAGGGTCGGAATAATGAATGAATAAGGAATCTAATTTCCATACTCGACTCAAAATCAAAAGCAGACACTCCGCTTTTGATTTAACAATCAAATTATCTATTTAACTAATTCCTTGTACACAATATTTCTTGTTGAACGCTTTGTAGTGGTGACAATTTAAGAACATTTTCAAATCTTTTAATTGTACTGTAGTAAGTTGGTAGAAATGTGTAATATAATGTTCTAAGCAATTTCCCGGATGCGTGCGTGTGTGTGTAAAAGCATATGAATTGATGAATGGATTTCACCCGTTTTTTTATCACCACAACATGAACACGGTTGCAGATAAATTGAAGAAATTTATAAGGTTGATTTGGAGAACATATATAATTTAAATTTTTCTAAATATTAAATCTTACAATTTTTATGTACTTTTATCATTTTTGAAAAATTCGTTTTTAAGCTGTAATTCTTTTAATTATAAAAATTTTTAATTTATGTAACGAGAAGAACGATTCATTATGTCAAGATAATTAATTGGCATATTGTTCTGTTATTACACTCGGACTCGCTGATAAAACGCGTCTCAGTTGGTCAATAGACTTGTCCAGGGGCTCCTCGAACCCTAAACAATCTCCGCCAGTGATAATAGATCTACGGAATACTATTACGTAAAAATCAACTCGATTCGTTAAATATTTATACAAAAATTACAAGTTAATTATTGCTTTGTAAATTGATTTTTCCCTCGGTCGATGAGTTAACCGCGTTATCTCCTATCTTGCTTACTGGAACAAGTCGGGGTAAGCGTAGAGGCATTTCTGCATTCTGGTGCCTTATTTGGATTCCGTAGCAAGAATAATATTTTGTGATACACGAGAATAGTTACATTTTATATATGAATATATATGTTAAAATTAAAATCCTAGTCATAAATTTTATAGTTTTTGAGTTTAATATATGTCTCTAAACTTTGCGCCACGCATGAAGGAATATGTTATGAAGCCAGTTGTTAATTCAATTGGGATCATTTTTCTCAGGTATACAGTAATGCAAACTACTTTTTGTTATAAATCTATCAGATTGTATTTAAATGAAGTTTCATTCAGAAATACCTTTTTGTTCAGTTGCTATCAGTGCGAGACACAATAGTGCCGTTTCTGGAGAATTATCCATATTCGTTTAGTGTTTCGTGACACAAACTTTCTAAGAATAAATAATAGTTAATTGGCATTACCTGATCAAGAAAAACAAGTTCTGGACGTGTTCCAGCGGATTCAGGGTGAAGTTCTAATCTATTTGGATAGAGTTTAGCATAGCGAGTTTGCCATGCACTTGCAAATGGACCTCCTAATTTTTTTACGTAGCCATTCAAAATACAGTCAGACCCTGTAATTTAATTATAACCTGATGTATATCTAAATTTTTACTATATGTCGATAATGAAATAACGAATTATCTAATTTGACATACCTTTCTCGTCGGCTTCAAATCGAACTTTTTTTGCTCTTCTCTTGTTTTCCATCTACAAAAAGGTTTAATTATAAAATAATAGTTAAATTTCGAGCATTAGTCCATAGATATATTGAGTTATTCTACAAGGATGATTTGAAGAATAACTTGATTCGGTCACTTATAGGACGCAAAATCAACAACTATATATTTGGTCATATAGTTTACTTTTTATGGAAAATTCGGAGACTAATTCATTGATTGGCAGTTTTTTCAATACAAAATTGATCAAATTGGAATTCGAGGCGTGATTAAATTTTTTTCTATAAGTGGAAACACGACGTTGGGTCAAAGAATTCAAACGTGGCAGAACAAGCATCAATTACATGCTACGTTCTGGCATGTAATCTCAGATTATTATATGTTTACTTCAAACCACCGTTGTAAAAATGTTATAAAATGCCTCCGTCATCATGTCATAATATATTTGCAAACATGCAAATCACGTTGTATGGTATAATTATTGATTGAGATTTAATTAAACAGATTTAGTTTTCTACCGTGCTACCAAGATCTTCACATATATAAAGCTCACTTTGTCGGCTTCCTGATTAATAGTTTCGAACACAGTTTCAGCCACTTCTCCCTGCCATCTTTCGGAAATAACCATTGGAAAATCTTTATAGAGATCTTGATCTGCATCAGTTAACTTAATTCCCTTGGTGTCCTCTTCATCAAAAGAGCCAATGTCAAAAGCATCAGCAGCGTTTACTTCTCCTCGAGGAGGAATTAATGGTGGTGTATACTTTTGAAGATAAACTTGTTGCCAGTCAATACCGCTGAAAAATGGATGCTCTTTTAACTCGTCAGCTCCACCTCCCCGGCAACCTAGTCTGTTGTTAATATCTCTTTGTAACAATCCTTCCAAAAGTGAGCGCAATTCTCGTGAAAACGTATCCGGTAGCTCGACATTCTAAAAAAATTAAATAATTAGATTTGCAGTCAACTAACATATTTCAAGCCAAAAAAGCTCTAAACAAATGGTGGTAATGTTATATTCTATTCGATTGTAGTTTATAGTAAAAACAATATATCGCTGACACCAGTATTTATCTAGAGAGCATACCATAAAGAGTTTAGGTATGAGAACACTTCCTCTGCAGCAACAATTTACAAATAATAAATAGGTAAGATAAAAAGTATAATTTATTCCTTTCTTTAAAGATAATGGTTCTGCATGACAAGGTCAAATTAAAATTTTCAAAAGCTAAACAAGCTGATAACTACCAATTCGTCGATATCACAAAGAACTGTTGCGAGGTAGATTAGTGTATCAAAACATACCATTCAGGGTGAAACGAGAGGTTAGACACATGTGAGTTCCCCATCACAACTACCAGGCTCTCGTCAAGGAGCTTGCGAGCCTCTATACAACAAACGACTGCCGCAACCAATAAAACCAGTGACAGAAGGCCGAGTATCTCATATCCCCTTCCTATCGCTAGGCGCTCCTATGATAGGCAGAGGAATCCGACAAGAATCGCAAGGAATGTAGCCTTTCTTGAAATTACAGACACCATACTTAAAATTGAGAATTGTCAATGATAAGGCACTCCTAACATTGCCAATTCAAAAAGCCGTAGAAATCGGAACTATTAGGCGCTTCTATAGTCGACATATCACGTAGACACCGAAATTACCAACGCTACTAAGCAAAGGTGTATAATATCTGTAATCAACGGGTGCACCAGTGGTTACAAAAATCAAAGCCGAATGATAATTCATAGGCGCTCCTATAATTCCATTCACCACCGGTTGCCGATATTATACCGAAACCGCCGAATAGGGAAAGATTGAGTGTACGATTTCTGCAATCACCGGGCGTACCCGTGGTTAAAAACATGTCCAACGTAAATGATAATTCATAGGCGCACCTATAATGATCATTTACCAACATTCAACGTCGTACACATTCACACTTAAAAATGTACCCGTGCACACACACATACAGAGAAACACACACACATACACACACGCAACACTACAAAACCCGTCACAATCACACCTAGATTTAGTTCAGAAATGTAAAGAGTTAGGAAATAAACGATTGTTCATATTTTGTTGATACTTAAAAATATCTGCCTTATTTGTCTTGCATTATTGCATTATTGCCCAATGAGCCTGAAATCTATTATTTTAAAGTATTATCGGTGAGGAAAGACTTCGTTTCAGTATTTAAATTTTGAATTATATATTTATCAAATAGGCGAGAAATCATTTTGAAGTCGTCAGTATTTCAGAAATGCATCTATTTATACAAGCACACGGCTTTACACGTAGTATTTTGATCTTTAGTTTTCTAAAGTTAATTTTTGTCCCATCGCAAGGAGGCGTCTTCATGAAAATGAAAAAGTTAAGTTAAACCTCTGTTTAGCTAAATATTTATCTTTCGTAAATTGCATTTTGTTGATTTATCGAGTTTTATCGTGAATACATGAACACAGAGTTTTCTATGTTTAATTTATATGGTTGATATATGCGGAAAGAAACTTTGCGCAGCAGCGACTCTTATAGGTATCTTTCTTGCGACAAACGGTAGGACTTTTAATGCGCACTCTGTTTATGACGACAGTTCTCTCACTTAGGAAACGATACTGCTATAGCTCTAAGGACTGTAGTTGCACAAAATTTCTTTCCGTGTACTGATTATTTTTAATTATTCGATTTCTTTACTAATTTATTTATGATTTTTCTCATTGAATGAATTCCTTTGTTTCGGATGTTTGTATTGTCATTTCACTTTGTATATTTTGTGAATTCCTTTATTACTGATTTTTATGTGTTATTGCCTTTTATTGTTGATTTTTTCTTAAAAATTATCTGATATTGTGACTCCCTTTTTATACTAATTTTCCTCAATTTGTGATTCGCTGAAATCCCTTTTCTATTCCCGATTTTCGACATTCTCCACAATTGCGTTTTATGTTAATTTTTTATTAGTTTCTTTTCTTTTTGTGAGTATCATGGAGTGTTTCGGAAAAAGCATTAGCTTCAATTTTTAATCATTAGATTTATATTCTTTTAATTTTTTTGTGAATTCTTGAATACTGATTTAATTTCTGTAAATAATTTTTGGTTATTCGTAATTTTCTCTTGAGAACCGATCTATATTTTTCTTGGCAAATTGTAATTTGAAGAATATCGATTCTTTGATCCTCTTGAGTAAAACATTGTGAAGTCTAAATATGAATTATCATGGGTGAATACAATATGTGAATATAAATAGGAATATAATATTAATGAATATAGATATGAATTATCATTATTCATATTTACATAAAAATTATTATTTCTTAAATTTAGAAACCTTTAACGACATGAAGCACCCCTTTATCATTTTCGTTGAACTTTGTTAGCCTTAGTTGCGTTCAGGTACACTTCGTTTCAAGATTAAAATTATCTTACAAGGCCTTGTTATCTTACGTTGATTAACATACGTTAAAAAATACCTTGCGTTAAAAATTAATTTTATGATATGTTGAAGCTTTCATCTTCGTTGAGTTATGTTTTTGTTAAGTTAAGTTGACCTATGAGTGATCTGGCGATCAAAAAAACATATTTTAGGTATCTTACGTTATAAATCTTGAAACTTAGTATCGAAGGAATATTATTAACTATAACCTTGAAAAATTAATAATATCACCATACATTCTTGAGATATTATATAGTCACGAAAAAGTGGGATACACACTCACACATACACGGCCAGACAATTTGTTACAATTAGAACTTTCATACTAAATATACTCCAATTGAAATATATTTTTAAAAAATATATTTTTAGGATTTTGAAATTGGCACTAGTAAAAAGTAGTGTTAGAATTTGACTTTTTTTCACATTAATCAACCAATATATAATTTTACAGACATGTTTTTTTTAACTTATCACGAGCAGTACCGCCTGTCACATGCTAATACGGGAGTATATCTATATAATATTATCGATCCGCGCTGGTTACCTGTGAATGCATACTTCGAAAAATAATTTCACAACCTTCTTTCTTCATCAAAACACGATTTGATATAGAAAACAGTACAAAAACAACTAGAAATGCATAAGTTATAATTCTTGAAATTATTTGTGTATTTATGCTTGTTTTTATATTTTTTTCTGCAATTTATTTAGTTCTTTAAGTTCATTATCTGAAAAGTATCTGGGTTTTATCGCGATTATCTGAAAGGTCATCTATTATCTTATCTTAGGGATATGAGTATATGCTAGATAGCTCCAATGTCGACGTTGTTGCGACCAGTGATCCCAGATCTTCTTCTTCTTCTTCTTCTTCTTTGGGGATTTTATTAGCACTAGGTCTATAGGGATTTTCGAGTTGCCGCTGTGGA